>OZ030006.1:181377415-181544915 GCA_964023405.1 Apodemus agrarius | reverse complement strand
ATTCAAAGCCTTCACCACATTACTCATTCACAGTGTTTCTCTCCAGGATGTGTTCTTTTATGTATTCATAGATAACTGTTGTGAAAGGCTTTATCCCATTGATTGCATTTGTAAGATTTCTCTTCAATATGTGTTCTGTTATATATTCAAAGATGACTATGATATACAAATGTTAGGAACAAGTAAAAAAAATAAAAAACTTGCTCTAAGGACAGTCTTTTTGTTACCAACCTCCATTTAATCATAAGTTGAAACTAAGTTTAAGTCGCGGGTCATAGGGGACCTGTGTAATTAACATCTGGGCAGTTTTCATTATTCTTAGTTTTTTTCCTCAAAATATAATACCTGTTCCTTACCACAAAAGAACAAAGACTGTGATAGGCTAGACCTACATTCTGTCTCATTCTGTCTCTGACATAGATTAATAACAGAAAAATTGTGATTGGGGGGAAATGTAGATGTAACTGGGCATTGGTGTTTGTGGTTTTAAAGTTTGGAAGCTATATAACTTTCAGGCTCAGGGTAGGGGAGGGGTGGAGTATTGCAGATAGGCTTCTGTGTATATTTTCTTAACCCTGATTGATCATTAGCATCTTCAGTACAATAAATTATCATTTGTATTTTCCTGGTGCTTGAGTTGTGTTGGATCTCAGTGGACCCCATATAATAAAGGCTTTACCACATGGCTGACATTCATACAATTTCTTTCCTGTATGAATAGTTTCACGCCGGGCGGTGGTGGTGCACGCCTGTAATCTCAGCACTTGGGAGGCAGAGGCAGGCGGATTTCTGAGTTCGAGGCCAGCCTGGTCTACAGAGTGAGTTCCAGGACAGCCAGGGCTATACAGAGAAACCCTGTCTCAAAACAAAACAAAACAAAACAAAACACCCAAACAAACAAACAAACAAACAAACAAAAAGAATAGTTTCACAATGATAAAGACTACAGAGATGTTCAAAGGCTTTACCATACTAAAGATATTCTTAAGGTTTATCCCAAGTAGTAAATCTTACAAGATGAAGACTACCAAATTGTAAAAAGGCATAAGCATATTAAATACACTCACAGGGTTTCTGTCTTAGCACTTCCATTGCTATTAAGAGACATTATGAACAAGCCAATTCTTATAAAAGCAAACATTTTATTCGAGCTGGCTTACAGTTTTAGAAGTTTAGTTCATGTTCATCATAGCAGGAAGCATGGCAGGAATGCAGGCAAATATAATGCTAGAGAAGGAGCTGAGAGTTCTGAATATCGATCTAAAAACAGCCAGGAAGAGACTGTCTTCCAGAGAGCTAATAAGAGGGTCTCTTCAGCATGGGGAGGAACTTCAAAGCCTACCCTCAGAGTGATACACTTCCTCCAAAAAGGCCACAACTCCTAATAGTGCCACTTCCTGACCCAAGCATATTCAGACTACCACATTCCACTGTCTGATACCTGTATGATTGTTTAAACATATGGGTGTATGAAGACCATACTTAGACATAGCATAATGCAAAATATATGAGCTCCAACTTTAAAAGTCCCCATCATCTATAGCAGTCTCGAAAATGTTAAAAGATCAAAGTTCATCTTCTGAGATTCATCAAATCATGTGTCTCTAATCCAATATATGTTTAAAAACAAATAGCACATCATATACCTCATATACCTCCAAATTCACAAGATATACTTCATCATTCCTAAATGCCATTGTGAGGAAATACTGGACCCAAAGAAGACCACAAGCCAAAAGGGCAATCTCCAAACTCTGCATCTCCATGTCTGATATCAAAACATTCTTCAGATTTCCAAATACTTTCTGCTTTGTTCATTGTAGCACATTTCTTTCTCTTTGGCTAGTTTTAGTCCCTGAAAGCAGTTTCTCTGAGCAAGCATACGACAGCTCTGGCATCTAAAAATCTTGGGGTTTCCAAGATAATTTCACTATTACAGCTTCTTGTTCCAGTATCTGGTATCCACACTTGGTTATCTGCACTCTTCAAAAGAGATTGGGTAACTTTTCCAGATCTTGTATCTATAGCACTCTAGGATATAGTTGACTGCAGGCTACTGCTGCTGCTGTTCTTGCTGTTCATCCCATGTGACTGACATCTTCAATATTCTGGGTTCTTCTGCTACAACTAGGTTTCACTGCTTTTCGCTCATATGCTCCCTTCATGCTGTCAAGACTTAGCTGCTCTGTATGACACTTTTATGCTTTTGAAACCAGTATCAGGCTGGAGAGTTGGCTCAGTGGTTAAGAGCACTGACTGCTCTTCCAAAGGTCCTGAGTTCAAATCCCAGCAACCACATGGCTCACAACCATCAGTAATGAGATCTGACTGCCTCTTCTGGTGTGTATGAAGACAGCTACAGTGTACTTACACATAATAAATAAATAAATCTAAAAACAAAACAAAAAATTAAAAAAAAAGAAACCAGTATCACCTAGGTGATTTTTACACATGACCAAACTCAGTTGCATCACAAGATACAACCTTGTCCTCTCAGAAGATTTCATATCAGTGATGCCAATTTCTTCTTCATGACCTTTAATTTCCTCCCTACAGTTAAGTAGCATCAATTGTCTTAGTATTCCCTTCTATTCTTGCATCTAAATTCAAAGCCACATAGACAAAGTTGTTGAGTTCTGCTGCTTGTTGGAGCTGGAACATGGTTCCTTCTATTACATTATCACCAGCTTTCTATTGTTCAACAACTTCACTGCCTAAACTTGGCTGTCCTGGAACTTGATCAGTAGATTAACCTTGAACTCAGAGATCTGCATGGCTCTGTCTCCTGAATGCTGGGATAAAAATGTATGTAATACTTAGCCTGTACCTAAGCTTTTTCTTTTCCTAAACCTTTTTCTCTACCAGGATGACTTGAACTAGAAATCTGTTTGACACTCATCTCTTGGGATTTAAAGCATGTTCCACCATGCCTGGACCTAAACATTTCTTTTAGATCTTAAATTGAAAACTAAGGATAGTAATTACAATCTATAACTTGTCAATTGGACACATACTTGTGTCCTTATGTCCACATGAAAACAATAACCAGGTAATAATAATAATGTCTAATATGACACAGTTCTCCTTCATACAACTGCAAACAAATAAGTTTAGTTGGAGGAATTTTGCCCTAACACCAGAATTCCTTTAATACTGTATAATATCTTTGACCACAAAATTTAGCTTCATTCAAGTTCCTGGTGTGTCTTTTCTCTTTTTTTTTTTAATTTAAATTTTTTTTTTATTTTCTATATTCTATGTTTACCTTCCAAAGGCTTTCCCCTTTCCCAGTTCCCACCCCTGTCTTTTCTCTTTTAATGATACATTTTTATATTTTTACTTTCTAAGTTTACTATGCTTGATCAAAGCTATCATCATGAGAAGAAAACAGACCAAAGGCTATGCTTGGCTTTCCTGAGTATTCTTTTGTCAATAAAATTAATGTAAACCTATTTACTTTAACCTCAAGGACACTGTTCAGAAAAGGGCAAAAGGCAACGTCATTCTTCTTAAAAGAGCATGAAAACTATATACAGAGTCCAAATCACTCACTTTTACCTATATCTTCCATATTCCTTCTAGGATGGGCCATAAAGTTCCACTTAATGCATGTAGACATCAAAAGTATAAAAATACACATTACATCAAACAAAAACATGGTCAGGCCTATCATAGCAATACTTAAGTCTGGGGTACCAACTTCTGTCTTCGAATTTCTATTATTAAGAAGAGACACTGTGGCCAAGGTAACTTTTTTTTTATGACAGCATTTTTTATTATTATTATTATTTTCTATATTCTTTGTTTACATTCCAAAGGCTTTCCCCTTTCCAGTTCCCCCCTCACCATATATCCCATAAGTCCTCTTCCCCCCCCCATTCCCCAATCACCCCCCCTCCCCACCATTTCTCTGTTCTGGTACTCTCCTACAAAACTGGATTTAGTCTTTTCTGGACCAGTGTCCTCTCCATCCTTTTTCTTGGGAATCTTTTGCTTGGTTAATTGTGTCTTGAGTATTCAGAGCTTCTGGGCTCATTAACATCCACTTATCAGTTATTGCAATTCATGTGTATTCTTTTGTGATTGGGTTGACTCACTTAGGATGATATTTTCCAGATCCAACCATTTGCCTACAAATTGCATGAATTCATTATTTTTAATTGCTGAGTAGTATTCCATTGTATAAATATACCACATTTTCTGTATCCATTCCTCCGTTGAGGGACATCTGGGTTCTTTCCAGTTTTTGGCTATTATAAATAAGGCTGCTATGAACATAGCAGAACATGTGTCTTTATTGCATGCAGGGGAATCCTCTGGGTATATGCCCAGGAGTGGTATGACAGGGTCCTCTGGAAGTGTCATGCCCAATTTTCTGAGGAACCGCCATACTGATTTCCAGAGCAGTTGTACCATCTTGCAATTCCACCAACAATGGAGGAGTGATCCTCTTTCTCCACATCCTCGCCAGCACCTGTTGTCTCTTGAGTTTTTAATCTTAGCCATTCTGACTGGTGTGAGGTGGAATCTCAGGGTTGTTTTGATTTGCATTTCCCTGATGACTAATGATGTTGAACATCTCTTAAGGTGCTTCTCAGCCGTCCAAGTTTCTTCTGGTGAAAATTCCCAAGGTAACTGTTTTAAAGGCAACTATTTAATTGGGCCTGGCTTACAGTTTCAAATGTTTTGTCCATTTCCATCATAGCAGGAAGAATGGCAGCATGCAAGCAACCATAATGCTGGAGAGGAGCTGAGAGTTCTGCATCTTCATGGGAAGATAGCCAGGGAGAGACTCTCTTCCAGCCAATTAGTAGGAGGTTCTGATTTGTACTGGCTTGAGCTCCAAAGACCATGACCATAGTATTCACTTCCTTCAAAATGGTAGCATCTACTCCTACAAGGCCACACCTCCTAATAGTGCCACTTAATAGGACCAAGCATATTGAAATCACCATAGTTTATTTCTACTATGAATTCTTCCATGCATTTAAATATGATTAGGTGCTGGGAGCCAGCCCCAGCAGAGGAGTTTCTTCCTGGTCCTTTTTGAGGCAGCGGAGGGGGGAAGAGCGTCAGCAGGGGTAAGACAAAAAATTTAGGGTTGCAGTATAATAAAAAGTTTACTTATCTAAGTCTATGTTACTAGGCTAACATAGCTGACCTGCCTTCTGTGTTCTTCTGAAGCCAGAGACTGCAGTCTCAGGCATTTAACACCTCATCCTAAAACAGTAGGAGATTAAGTAAGGGATTAGTTGCTAGAGTTTTTTCCCTATTGTCCAGATGCCTCTTGCTTGTCAGTCCAGGGGGAAGTTAGGAGCAATAAACTTCTATTGAACCAGGAGAAGAGAATAACACTTGCAGAAAGAAAAACTTCTACATAAGTGAATATGTATAATCTCACATAAATTCATAATACAGCTTCATACATATTTTCACGCAGTCAGCTGAGCCCAGCTTGCATGCATTTTCACAATTTCATACTTACACTCACACATGCATACATTCTCACAATTACATACTTACACACACATCCATACTTACATATGCATATGGAACAAAAGACCAAGCACCAGTGCAGAAAGAACTCACTCATTCTGGATGAAAAATGGACTACAATATTTATTGCATTGAGAAAGAAAAAGCTTCCACCCTTTCAATGCTAAATGAACTAAATCCATGTTTGTAAGAAAAAGGCTTTGTTTCTCTTAATAAGACTAAGCCTGCTTAGTCCTTACCATGGGACCTGTCCTGTCCCATGGTAAGGAGAAGCCTGCCTGCTCCTTCTGCTCTCTGCAACATCTTTTCCCCTCTTTCCCTCTGCCTCCTGCACATTGTTCTCTTAGTTATTTTATGTTACCTGTAGTTTCTAAGTTATTCTACTCTGCATTCTCCTTCTAATCTTGTTCTCTTCTGACTAAAATCTTCTCTTCAGTTCAGTTCTTCCCTTAGCTCTGTTCATCTCACTCAATTCTTTTTTTTTTTTGTTTTTGTTTTTGTTTGTTTGTTTTTGAGACAGGGTTTCTCTGTGTAGCCCTGGCTGTCTTGGAACTCACTCTGTAGACCAGGCTGGCCTCGAACTCAGAAATCCGCCTGCCTCTGCTTCCCAAGTGCTGGGATTACAGGCATGCACCACCACACCCGGCTTCTCACTCAATTCTTTTGGTCTGACTTCTCTTGTCCTCAGCCCTTAAACATCTTTCAGAATACATGATCACATGTTACAAAGTTCATCATAAGTTCACACAAAATACCAAGTCATAAGTTGAGATAGAAGTTTACAAGAGAGAATGTTTACATACATATCCATTAGGGGTAATTATCTAGCTATCATTTGTCTTCTCTACAGGTTCATAGAAAGTTTAAAACCATAACTAAGTTATAAGTGAAGTTTTGTATAGATAAACCCAGTCAATATTTTATCTTCTGTCCTAACACCTATAATAAATCCTAGTTCCCTTTTTATGATCTTTGGTTAATTGTCTTGGAATGTGCTCTGAGAGGGAGAAAGTCTGGTTGCCATCTAAGAGCAATTAACTTGTGACACTTGGGAGACTGGCAGAATTCTTATTGCAGTTTGACTATAGAAAAGGACCTAGTAGCAGCCCCATTATGAAAGAACTTAATAATCACAGATATAATTTTAGGAATTCTTATAGGATCATTAAAACTTAAGTCATCTATTTGTCTACATAGCATCACTATAAGATTTCGTGGATCTGCAGAGATCTGCTCCAAAGGGGTGTGCTATTACTTACTGATTATTATAAATGTATAATAATAACAGGAAAAGCATATAAATAGCAGGAACCGTTCTTTTTTTTTTCTTTTTTTTGGTTTTTTTGAGACAGGGTTTCTCTGTGTAGCCCTGGCTGTCCTGGAACTCACTCTGTAGACCAGGCTGGCCTTGAACTCAGAAATCCACCTCCCTCTACCTCCCAAGTGCTGGGATTAAAGGTGTGCACCACCACCGCCTGGCAGCAGGAATCTTTCTTAAAATTAGTCCCCCACAACCTTGCTGAATGGGGGTTCACCTGTCACAGATTATATAATAATCTGAGGCAGGCATTTCAGGATAATCATCTGCTAGAATATTAGCTTGTCCCATTATGGCTCCCTACAATTAGGACATGGAAAGGCTTTACCACATTGATTATATTGATAAGGTTTCTCTCTAGTATGTGTTCTTTTATGTATTCAGAGATTATTGTGGCATGTAAAGGATTTTCCACCTTGAGTACATTCACAATATTTCTGTTCAGTTTGTGTTTTTTTATGCCTTTGAACACTACAGAGATACACATAAGCTTTCCCACATTCATTACATTCATAAGTTTTCTATAAAGAGTGTGTTTCTTTAGGTATTTGGAGAGTAAAGTGAAAAGCAAAGGCTTTACCCCATTCCTTATAATCATAGGGCATCTCTCCACTATATGCTCATTGGTGTTTTTGGAGATGACTATGAAATGCAAAGGCTTTATCACATTGATTATATTCATAAGGTTTCACTTCTGCACATTTTCTTTTGTATATTCAGATATGACTGTGTCCTGGAAAGGGTTTACCTCATTCATTACATTCACTCCTTTTCTCTACATTATGTGTTCTTTTATGTATGGGGAGATCAATGTGACACACAAGAGCTTAATAAACTGATTACTCTCTTGAATGTGTTCTATTGTATAGTTTCAGATGACTGTGAATTGCCAAGGTTTTACCATAGTGATGACATTAATGTTGTTGCAGCTAACTGACAGGTAAATGCTTTATAACACTGATTAGATTCATAAGGTTTCTCTCCTGTATGTGTTCTTTAATAACTATGGAGAATACAAAGTTTTGAAAAGCCTTTATCACATTGGTTACATTCATGAGTTTTCTTTCCAGTATGGAATCTTTCATATTTTGGAGAATAGCTGGACATGCATAGGCTTTAGCACACTGACTACATTCATAAGGTTTCTCTCCAATATGGATATTTTCATGTTTTTGGAGTAAATACCTTTGTAAAAGGCTTTTACTACATTGATTACACTCCTAAGATTTCCCTACAGTATGTGTTCTTTTATGATATTGGAGAGTACTGTGATATGCAAATACTTTACCACATTGATTACATTATAAGGTTTCTCTCGAGTATGGGTTTGTTTATGATATTGGAAACTACTCGAAAATGAAAAGGCTTTACCGCATTGATTACATTCATAAGGTTTCTTGCCAGTATGTGTTCTTCTATGATACTGGAGATTACTGTTACATGAAAAGGCTTTCCCACACTGATTATATTCATAAAGTTTCTCTCCAGTATGTGCTCTTCTATGCCTTTGGAGACAACTGGGTGTTGCAAACCCCCAGTTTTACCACACTGATTACATTCATAAAGTTTTTCTTCAGTATAGGTTCGTTTATGAACTTGGAGACTACTTTGAGAAGAAATGGCTTTACCACATTGGTTACATTCATAAGGTTTCTCTCCAGTATGTACGCTTTTATGTTTTTGGAAATGACTGGGTCTTGCAAAGCCTTTAACACATTGATTACATTCATAAGGTTTTTCTCTGTTATGTGTTCTTTTACAACCTTGGAGATTACTGTGAAATGAAAAGGCTTTACCACATTGATTACATTCATAAGGTTTCTCTTCAGTATGTGTTCTTTTATGATTTTGGAGGTTACTGGGTCTTGCAAAGGCTTTACCACATTGATTACATTCACAGGGTTTCTCTTTAGTATGTGTTATTCTATGCCTTTGGAGATGACTGGGTCTTGCAAAGTCTTTGCCACATTGATTACATTCATAGGGTTCCTCCCCACTATGACTTCTTACATGACTGAAGCTGTAATTAGCACATGTGAAAGTGGACCACATTCATTACACACTGACCAATCATTTTATCAATATAAATTAAATTTAGAGTTTGGTCTAATAATAAAGAATGATCAGATCTTAGTGTTTTATCAGTTTATATGTCATGGTGTTCTCCCTCAATATGGGTTGTTTCGCCTCTTTGAAAATATCTGTGATGGTAAGAGCATTTATTACATGACTCACATTTCTAACATCCTTTTTCTATTTGATATTTACAAATGATGGATTTCATATATCTGAAGAAAACTGGAACAACTGAGAGCTTTATAATACAGATTGCATTCATAACTTTCCTATAGTATGAATTATACCATATTAACACTGTGAACTAGGAAAAACTGAAAAATTTTGCAAATTTCTAGTATCCACAGTGATTTTCTGCAATGTGACTTTGTGGATGTTCCTGGTAAAGTCAGAAAACCAAATAATCACATACATTTATCATATTCAGAAAGTCTACTGAAGCCAGAATACTACATATCTTCTCATTGTTCTGATAATAGAAAGAGGTACATTGCTCCTTTCAATATCCCCATGCTCACATGGTTTTATCCATTTGACACTTGATATACCCATTAAATGAAAGGTTTCCAATTTGAATTTACACTATTTGACTTTTAGTTCCTTGTATACATACTCTATATGGATTAAGGTTTCTCCATGACAACATTATTCACTCTCATAAACTGACTTCTCAATAAACGTAGTAATGTCTCTACAAGAATATGAGTATCACCAATTTTACCATGGACTATTTGCTTATTAGAAGGTTTTTGATATATATTTATCACTATTCCATGTGTAACATATAAATATTATGAAACTATATAGATTGCAAGTTCTACAGGATAGCTCTAATGGAGATACACATCAAATAAAGGTATCACTTAAGGCATTGTTACAACTGTCTTCTTTCTTAGAGGAATTTCTTGCAAACACAAATCCTATAACTCACACTGAGGTACAGGGTTTTGCGAGAATATTATACTCATAGATACCCTTAAAGGACTGATATTTTACACCCTTCCTTTTCTTTAAAGCTTACAGAACATATTAACTTTTCCTTAGAGGCATATTTGGATCAGTTTGATCAGCATGGTACCTTTCATGTCTTCTATAACTTTGATGCTGTTCTTCAATATGATGGTCTTCCCATTGTAACCTAAAACACAGTACCAGAAAATGAATAATATAGCATTGGGAATTAGGCAAAATTCAAGTTACTGTGAATTTTTGCAGCACTGAACCCGATTTATTCAGCTAAATCTTCCTTGTTCTCAACTGAAATAACAGAAGATCATCAATAACCAAGGAACATTTGTTTCCTTGTTTTGAAAAACAGAAGAAAATACACAGACTTACATATGGCAGTGAGATTACAGTAGGTCTTCAGCATAACATCTTTATAGAAACTCTTCTGGGAAGGATCCAGCAAATCCTACTCTTCCCCAGTGAAGTTCACATGCACATCATCAAAATTCACTGTATCCTAAAATATCACACACATGTGTACAACACAAAACATCATACTGGCATCACTGTAAAGCAAATGTATACTTCATTGACTATATAATCATATATTTCTGGTGCTTCCTCCACTTATTTCCTGACACAGAAGTTATAATCTAATCAGCATGTCATTTTAGAAGGAACTTGAGTTATAAGGTTTACCTGTGTCACTTGTGAACCCTTTGAATAGGATATAGCTGTGTAAAAGAAATGCCAAATGAGATGGAGATGCATGAGGAAACAGATCAAAAGTACTGAGCACATGTCTGCAAAACTGTATGAACAATTATTAATTACAAAAATGATGGAAATGCTGGGTGTATTTGCTCATGTCTTTAATCCCAGAGGCACAGGCAGATATATATCATTGAACTGGATGCCACCTTGGTCTATGCAATGAGTTCCAAAGCTACATATTAAGACACTCATTCCTGAATAGAACACCAACAGCTTATGCTCTAAAATCAAGAATTGACAAATGGGACCTCATAAAATTGAAAAGCTACTGTAAGGCAAAGAACACTGTCATTAGAACAAAATGGCAACCAACAGATTGGGAAAAGATCTTCACCAATCCTACATCTGATAGAGAGCTAATTTCCAATATATACAAAGAACTCAAGACTTTAGACTCCAGAGAACCAAATAACCCTATTAAAAATGGGGTACAGAGTTAAACAAAGAATTCCCAACTGAGAAATACTGGATGGCTGAGAAACACCTAAAGAAATGTTCAACATCCTTAAACATCAGGGAAATGCAAATCAAAACAACCCTGAGATTCCACCTCACCTTGGCCAGGCAGAATGGCCAAGATCAAAAATTCAGGGGACAGCAAATGCTGGAGAGGATGTGGAGAAAGAGGAACACTCCTTCATTTCTGGTGGGATTGCAAGCTGGTAAAACTACTCTGGAAATCAGTTTGGTGGTGCCTCAGAAATTGGACATTGTACTACTTGAGGACCCAGCTGTACCACTTCTGGGCATATATACCTAGAAGATGGTCCAACATGCAATAAAGACACATGCTCCATTATGTTCATAGAAGCCTTATTTATAATAGAAAGAAGCTAGAAACAACCTAGATGTCCCTCAACAGAGGAATGGATACAGAAAATGTGGTACATTTACACAATGGAATACCACTCAGCTATTAAAAACAATGAATTCATGAAATTCTTAGGTAAATGGATGGAGCTAGAAACTATCATCCTGAGTGAGGTAACCTAATCACAAAAGAACACACATGGTAGCCGGGCGGTGGTGGCGCACGCCTGTAATCCCAGCACTTGGGAGGCAGAGGCAGGCAGGCGGATTTCTGAGTTCGAGGCCAGCCTGGTCTACAGAGTGAGTTCCAGGACAGCCGGAACTACACAGAGAAACCCTGTCTCGAAAAACCAAAAAAAAAAAAAAAAAAAAAAAAAAAAAAAAAAAGAACACACATGGTATGCACTCACTGATAATTGAATATTAGTCCAAAAGCTTGGAATACCCAAGACACAACTCACAGAACACATGAAGCTCAAGACAAAGGAAAACCAAAGTGTGGATACTTTGATCCTTATTGGAAAGTGGATCACAGCCACCAATAGAATGAGCATAGGGTCCACAATGGAGCAGCTAGAGAGAAGATCCAAGGAGCTGATAAGTTTTGCAGCCCTGCAGGAGGAAGAATAATATGTACCAACCAGTACCCCTAGAGCTCCCAGGGACTCAACCGCCAACCAAAGAGTACACATGGAGGGACCCATAGCTCCAGTTGCATATGTAGCAGAAGATGACCATTTCAGACATCAATGAGAGGAGAGGCCATCGTTCCTGTGAAGGCTCGATTCCCCAGAATAGGGGAATGCAAGTCAGGAAATTGAGGGGGGGAGCAGAGGGAGGGGGATAGGCTAGGAGATTTTTGGAAGGGTAATGTTGAAATGTAAATAAAGCAAATATCTAGTTTTGAAAAAGACATTCACTCCCCTGAAAATATCAACCAAGGAAACAATAATGATAGAAAGATTACACAGTACTTTAATGAAGTTCCTACAAAGAATTATACATTCACTGCAGTTCTGTATTCATGTTGCAGAAACTGAAGTGTACCAGCAAAAACTATATCATTAATAAAATTTTACTAAAAGACAATGCATGTTTAAACAGTTACAAATGGACAGATAAAAATACTAATAATATAAGCATTGGTCTTAAATAAGGAACATAGGGAAGGAGAGAGAGAGAGAGAGAGAGAGAGAGAGAGAGAGAGAGAACGAGAGAGTGCTCAGCAGTGGGAAGCTCTTTCTGGTCTTCCCAATAAGGGTGGTCAACTTCTAGCATATACATGAGGACCAAAAACAACCCATTCAGGAGTTCTGAGGCCATCTTCTGACAACATAAATGACGAGGCACACATCATAATCATATTCATGCACACAGGCAAAATATTCCTATTTATTCAAAAATTTCAGGACAAACACAAGTGTTAGGCAGAACATCATACGCCTGAAACCCAATGACATTGAAACCTCAGATAATACTGTTGTCATGAACATATGCCACCCTGAGAAATAAAATACAACCTATAAACTTAGCCAAACTTTAAATGTGAAGATATGGATGAAGAGCTGCACAAAAGCATATGCTTATTGAACAAAAACATGTTGTCTTAGTTAGGGTTTTACTGCTGTGGACACCATGACCAATGCAAGTTTTTTTTTTTTTTTTTTTTGGTTTTTCGAGACAGGGTTTCTCTGTGTAGTCCTGGTTGTCCTGGAACTCACGCTGTAGACCAGGCTGGCCTCGAACTCAGAAATCTGCCTGCCTCTGCCTCCCAAGTGCTGGGATTACAGGCGTGCGCCACCACGCCCGGCTTCCAATGCAAGTTTTATAAAAGACAACATTTAATTGGGGTTGGCTTACAGACTCAGAGGTTCAGTCCATTGTCATCAAGGCAGAAACATGGCAGCATCCAGGCAGGCATGGTACAGGAGGAGCTAAGAGTTCTACATCTTCATCTGAAGGCTGCTAGTAGAAGACTGATTTCCAGGCAACTAGGGTTAACCCCACACCCACAGTGACACACCTACTCCAACAAGGCCACACCTCCTAATAATGCCACTCCCTGGGAAAAGCATATACAAACCATAACATTCCACTCCCTGGCGCCCATAGGCTTGTTCAAACATTAGTCTATGGGGGCCATACTTAAACATAGCATAATGCAAAATACATTAAGTCCAACTTCAAAAGTCCCTGTAGTCTATAGCAGTCTCAACAGTGTTAAAAGTCCAAAGTTCAAGGTCTCTTTTGAGATTCATTCAATCACTTAAATGTGATCCTCCAAGGAAAACAGGAAATCAGCTCAGTCTGTCCTGGAACTCACTCTGTAGACCAGGCTGGCCTTGAACTCAGAAATCCGCCTGCCTCTGCCTCCCAAGTGCTGGGATTACAGGCGTGTGCCACCCACTCGGCTCACCTGTCTTCTTTTTTAAGGGTTGTTTTATGCATTACTTAATACAATGTCCTCCCTGCATGTATTCCTGCAGGCCACCAGATCCCATTACATATGGTTAGGAGCCACCACGTGGTTGCTAGGAATTGAACTCATGACCTCTCTGTAAGAACAGCCAGGATTTGTAACCTCTGAGCCATCTAATTCCTGCCCTATACCTGCCTCTTAATGTATATTATAAAAGACAAAAGTGTTTGAACACAAATGTTGCATAATCAAAGAAACCACCAATGTTTCTACAAGAAAGCAACTGGTCCAGATGTTTTGGGCAGATATGATATTTTCAGCCATGATAGTGAAGTTATTCAGAGGTCACTTCCTTATGTAACAGATGAGGAGCATCATCAGGGACCTTGCAGGTGGTCACATCTGGCTTCTTCTTCTTCTCCTTCTCCTTCTCCTTCTCCTTCTCCTTCTCCTTCTCCTTCTCCTTCTCCTTCTCCTTCTCCTTCTCCTTCTCCTTCTCCTCCTCCTCCTCCTCCTCCTCCTCCTCCTCCTCCTCCTCCTCCTCCTCCTCCTCCTCCTCCTCCTCCTCTTCTTCTTCTTCTTCTTCTTCTTCGGATTTGGTTTTTTCGAGACAGGGTTTCTCTGTATAGCCCTGGCTGTCCTGGAACTCACTCTGTAGACCAGGCTGGCCTTGAACTCAGAAATCCGCCTTCCTCTGCCTCCCAGAGTGCTGGGATTACAGGCATGCGCCACCACCTCCCGGCTTGAACCCACCACCCCAGCTTCCACCCAGCTTCCACTGCTCAACTGCCTGCCTTTACCCATTGTGGACAGTTATCCTGTGCTCACCATGTCTCAATTTCAAAGCTTCCCTGAGGTCTCCTCACAGCAGCGAACAGCAGAGCTCAGAGCACGATACAGAGAACCATTCAGGCCTGCACAGACACAGAAAACCTGCAGAAAGGCATCCAGAAGATCCCACCTCTTTGTCTGAATGGTAGGTCTGCCTGGAGGCCTTATTGGCCAGTGAGTCTTACCCCTCTTCAAGATTAAAGTGTGCTTCAGGTACAGGGTCAGATAATTTCCAAATTTCAGGAGTGGTTTGCACCCCCATTAGCATTCGTGCCTGCCCCGCAAGAGGACCCTCACTCCACGCAAGCCTGGGGGAGGGACCACTATTCCATCTCAGGCTATTTAACTGCCTGCTCCTCCCCTCTGTGAGCAATGATTCTGCACTTACCAGGACCTGACTTCAGACCTTGCCTGAGCTTTCCTCACAGCACTTGCCTTCTTCTTCCTGTAATTAAGGTGAATAGCTTGCATAGCCAAATCCTCAGGTACAGTGCAGGTATCAATCTGACTCACAAGTGGAAGGAAGGGCTATTAACTTTAAAGAGCGAATTTAGAAAATAATAGTAGATATGAAGGAAAAATCAAAGGATCCAGTAGTTGCTCAGTCCACAAGGCTGGATGTCTTGGCTTATCTTTAGAATGAGCTGGAATTCCAAAGAAGCTGGCTCTAATGCCAGTGAAGGAATGGACTTGCTATCAACGTGAGAGCAAGCAGCTAAAGGGCAACAGCCTTCTTCTTCCATGTCATTATACAGGTTTGGAGAATAAGTCATGGCCAGATTAGTGGTGGGGCTTTACAGCTCAAACATCTGAATTAAAGCTGTGGCTTCTCAAATCAAGATCTGGTTTAAAGGTAGGTATTCCTATTTCAAAGTTCTGGTTTACATTAAGAAATGTAATTATGCCGAAAATGATTGAACTACACCTTGTACAAGCACAGACACATAAAAATGTTATAGTGCATCATGGGAACATTTTCTCAGTGTCTCAACTTCAAGTCTGATAACCATTCATATTCTCTTAATTGATTTACTGAAATCGAGAAAAGAAAACAAAAGTATCTGCAAAAAAGATAAACCTTAACAAAATATGACAGAAGCACTTATATCAATTATAATCCTAATTTCGGCAATTAGTTGATATTTACAACTACCTTCCCCTACAACCCATTCTGTATTTTCCCCAGCCTTGGTAATAACCTCAGTAGATCTGGAACTTTTCCTGGAGGAATGATTCATACCTTCAACCCTTTGTCATCCTGTCTGGATAAGACTAGTATAGGTTCCCATTGCCTTAATCAGAAGACATAGCGTTATCAAGAGATACCATAAACCACTTGTCACCCTATGGGTCACAACCCCTGTGGGATCTAAGAACCCTTTCACAAGTGTTGCCTGAGACCATCTGCATATCAAATATTCATGTTACAATTTATCACAGTTGCAATGTTACAATTAGGAAGCAGCTACATATTAATTTTATGAATTGGGGGGAGGTCACTATTACATGAGGAACTGGATTCAAGGGTCTTAGCATTAGGAAGGTTGAGAGCCACCCCAAGAGCATCTGCAGTCTAGACAAAAGCCTTTGTAACTCCATTTGGAAAAGCATTTTAATTTCCCGATGGCTATTAATCACCCTTTCTAACACTGTTATTTCTTTCTTATCCTGTTGGTTTAAGGGCCTTAGATACCCAATTTGGCCACTGGGAGGACTGAAGGCTTGTTGTAGTTCCTGGAAGGAGTGCTCACTTCCCTATAACTAAAATTTATAGGCCAACAGAACTTAAGATCACAGAAAAACAAATCAATTTTTTTTCTAGTGGGTCACTAAGGATGACAGCATTGGTGTAGGTCTTCTTTCTCCTTGGGTGGGTGTTAGCCACCAAACAGTGAGGACAAAGGGAACAACCATGGCAATCTGGCTTGAGATGACTGTGAGTATTATAGAACAATCTCCTGAGACCAGCACAGTGAGTCAATTCTACTTCATTGATCCAGAAATAAGGTATATAAGCACTTTCAGGGGTAGAGATGGAAAGGGTTAATTGGTCATAAAAGTATACCTAATTATCATGTGGGCAGGAAAGACAGAATGGGACTTGTGTGCTGAGTTTAAGCAGCTCTGCACAAGAACATTCTTTAGAAAAGGACAGGCACTTCTGTTCAGGTACAATTGTCCAGACAAAGTTAGGCAGAGAAATGGAAGCACTGCTGATAAAGGGAGTCCTCCATTTCTAGCTGAGTTACACTGAGATTTGGAGGACTGCGACTGCCACACAAGTTTCCCAGAACCTTGATGCCTGAAACCATGGATCTTGGTTATGAGAGAAACCATAGCAAACACTGGACACTGATTCAAAATATAAACAACCTAGGACCCTGCCCAGCTCTCCAGGTAGCTGTCCCATAATTGGCTGTGTAAAAGTGTCTTCTAAAGGTCATTCTATTTTTCAGTCAGTTCAGTTATTTCATGGTAACAAGGAACATGGTAATTAATACCATTAACATCCATGATCATTGGCCCACTGTCTCACTTCTCTGCTGTGAAATGAGTACCTTGGTCAGAAGCAATACTATATGGAATGCCATTGTGGTGAATGGGGCACTCAGCATATCCATGGATAGTGGTTTTTGCAGAAGATATATGTGCATGAAAGTCAAAATCATAAGCAGAATATGTATCTACTCCAAGAAGAATAAAGTTTTGTCCTTTGCACAGAAGAAATGATCCAATGTGCTCAACCTGCCACTAAGTCACAAGCTGGTCAACCCAGGATATAGTTCCAAACCTAGTGCTCAGTGTTGGTCTCTGCTATTTGTAGATCTGGCACACACCGGCAGATGTGGCTGTGTCAGTGTGATGGTTTGTATATGATTGGCCCAGGAAGTGAACCTATTAGGAGGTGTGGCATTGTTGGAGTAGGTGTGTCACTGTGGGCATGGGCTTAAGACCCTCACCCTAGTTGCCTAGAAGTCAGTCTTCCACTTGCAGCCTTCAGATGAAGATGTAGAACTCTCAGCTCCTCCTGCACCATATCTGCCTGGATGCTGCCATGTTTTTGCCTTGATGACAATGGACTGAACCTCTGAGCCTGTAAGCCAGCCCCAATTAAATGTTGTCTTTTACAAAACTTGCATTGGTCATGGTGTCTGTTCACAGCAGTGAAACCCTAACTAAGACAGTCAGACTTGGTGAATGGAAGACTCTACTCTTGTACTCATGCATAAATCTTACTGCTTGCACCGTGGCCACTATGTTCATGGGCCCATTGGAAAATGACAGATTTGGCTGGGGACAAGCCTGACTTCCTACAGAAAGGATCATCCTACCTACTTTATTACTGGATATTTGTTCAGGTGAAGTTACCTTTTGATGAGTATTTACATAGGACAAAAGTATCTTTATATCCTTTGACCTGCCCACTCTAGAAATGTGGACACAATCTCCAGAACCCACAGATGAAAGGACAGAACCAAACCCCTAAAGTTACTTCCTGACCTCTATACATATGTTGTGGTGCAGAAATACAAACATGAACAATAAATAAATGCAAACTTTTTTTTTTTTTTTTTTTTTTGGTTTTTTTTTCGAGACAGGGTTTCTCTGTGTAGCTCCGGCTGTCCTGGAACTCACTCGGTAGACCAGGCTGGCCTCGAACTCAGAAATCCGCCTGCCTCTGCCTCCCAAGTGCTGGGATTAAAGGCGTGCGCCACCACCGCCCGGCAATAAATGCAAACTTTTTAAAAATCAATTTTCAAGCCACTGAGATGGCTCTTCAAGTAAAACCATGTCCTACTAAATCTGACCACCTAGTTTCTCTTCCTGCAACCCACATGAAGGAAGGACAGAACCAATTCCTGAAAGCTTTCCTCTGACTCCACATGTACACTTTTGGTTTGTTGTTTTTCAAGACAGGATTTCTCTGTGAAGCCCGGGCTGTCCTGGAACTCACCCTGTAGACTTGGTAGGCTGGCCTTGAACCTACAGAGATCCACCTGCCTCTGCCTCCCAAAATGCTGGGACTAAAGGTATGCACTGCCATTACCCAGCTTTAACTTAATAAGAACCAACTTTTAACTGAAAAGAGAACTTGCCTCCTTAAAACAATAAAGCTCTCTATTGAACCATTGGATGATCTACAAAAACAAACACACTGATATCTAAACTAAAACCCATCAGTCAATGGCTATTTTCCACAACTCTGTCACACAGCCAAATAGCCAGGGCTATTTAATTTGAAATATTAAAAAAGGGACCAATTACTTATTCAACGGGTGTGGTCCATCTGAAAGCTAAGAAATTCTAAGGAGGGCTAACAAGTTAGCTTAGTCATCAGTGTTTGCCTAATATACCACAAAGCTCTAAGTTCGAACACCAGCACCATAGAAGGATGAATATTGTGGCCCACATCTGTATTCCTTGAACTAGAAAGGTGGAAGCAAGAGGATTAGAAATTCAAGGTTAACCTTAACTACAAAGTTCAAGGACAGTCTGGGATATATGTGATCCAGGATGAAATGGAATGAATGAATGAATGAATGAAAAATTCCAAGGAAATATTATCATACTAAAAGTAGCATAATAATCTGAGTCAATACTAAATATAAAAATTAACTGCAGTAAAAATTAAGAACAGGGCTAGAGAGATGGCTCAGCAGTTAAGAGCACTGACTCTTCTTCCTGAGATCCAGAGTTAAATTCCCAGAAACCACATGGTGGCTCACAACCATCTGTAATGAGATCTGATGCCCTATTCTGGTGTGTCTGAACACAGCTACAGTGTACTCATATACATAAAATAAATAAAATAAAAAAATTAAGAACAATATGTAGTCTATTAGCCAAAAGAATAAGAAACATGATCACAATTAGACACAGTGTTGCCAACCCTATTTAGAAACCTCAAAGGAATACACAAACCCTGGGTTGAGAAGGATAGGTCAGTAGGCCCTAGGCATTATGAGAACATCAGAATATCTGGACCCCAAGTAAGACAAGACTACATCAATCAGAATAGAATATAAAGAGACCCTAGGAATAGAATACTTGACAGTATAAGGAACACAACAGAATTCTTTGTTGTTCTGAGCTGTGTAGAGAGTTACAAATATATCAAATTATGATCAGGGGCAGACTTCAGGTTCCCCCTGATCTAATCTGCCATTAGGAACAAAGCTAATCACAGGTTACCTAATAATTGGCATAACCAGAATCCACATCCTCTTGTTGTATAACATACAAATCGGTCCCTGTGTGTGACCAAGCCGGTTCAGTCAGTCTACAGAGTCTCAAGGGAGGGAGCAAGGATTGAAAAGAAAAAGTCAATTAGACATTATAACACCACTCAAACCTGTGCTGAGGCTAAAGCAGGTTTATTTTTCTCCAGTCTGCTCTTATGCCATTGTAAGTACAAGCAAAGAGTAAGGTCAGTTCTAAGTCAAGGAACAAACAAGGCAATAAACAAAGTCCCATGGTATCCAGGGATTTATGAAACGATCAAGATCTTGAGCCTACTTTCTTGTCCTAGCACAAAGTCAAATTCTTGCCTGAGCCTACTTCTATGTCCTAGCCTAATGTCAAATTCCTGCCAAATTCCTGGAAGTAGCCCCAAGAGCTCTCCACATGTAGAGACATTTACATTAGCCTCCCTGGGACTGAGGGTAATTTTAGTTCTCCTCATACATCTCTGCTCTTCCATGTTCCTTTGTAGCTGGTCTTTGCTACTTTATGTGTTCTCTTTTTCCTCCCATCATTATCCTTTCCCCCTTTTTACCCCCTGACACTAGACAGGAAAGAAACAAGAATAGAGGGAAGAAAGGAATTAGGAAAATCTCTGAATCTGATTTCTTTTCTTTTCTTTTTCCTTTTCTTTTGCTTCTCCTTTGACCTCGGCTACTAATAAACCACAGCCAACCTCCTCCCTATACAGCCAACAACTGGCCCACCTCAGTCCCCATCCTATTGGGCCCTAACATTTATACACCCTCTGAAAAGTTCCCAGAATTCCAAATATAACACAATCACAAAAACTATCTGCTGCAGACAGAACCTCGATTCTGCTAGAGCACAAGGCAAATTATGGTCAGCTGCTGCAGGGAGTCCCAAGCAGTGCCTCGTTCCTACACCTGGAATCAAAACAAAAGCACCTTCTTATATTTGTTTCCTTTTTTCAAGAAACCAAACTTCCAGAATTCTCACTACATCCCTTCCTCTCCTGGGGAAAACTGGAGAGGACATTTAGTGTAGCTTACCATATACTTCAAGTCCACCAGGTCTCCACACTTCCCACCTAAACGTTGTAAGTCCATACAACCCTGCCCACTACAGATATGGACGCAAACGCCCTCTCATAGTAACAATTAAGCTTTTAATTTCAAAGCCTAATGGTTTTCTGTTTCTACAGTTTAGTCCTTCCTTCCTCTCCCTTTAAGGAGGGCACCAGTGAAACTACTGCACTATTGCATCCTTTTCTTCTTCCCCTCAGGAAACTTTGCTAAAAAGAGAAACTTTGTCTTCTCCGACCCACTACCAGCTCCCAGCCAGGTCCCTCCCCTATGCTAGTTGAGCTATTCTTTCCGTCTGTCCCCTCCCGCCTTCCTAACCTAACACCAGCACTTCCGGCCCATCCCCTTGCCCATCCCCAGCTTCCGGTTTGTCCAAGTTCATTCGCTCCTGTTAGTGAGTTTGACTCCCTTTTAGTCTCGGTCTCTGTACACACAGGTACTGGTCCTTCAGAGGCTTCATCCTAGTTCTTTAGCAGCCAACAACACACTCCTACGAACTTTGGCTTAGCCCGCCAACAGTTGAACACCTCCTGATCGCCGCCGCTCTACGTCCGCGGGGGCTTCTGGGAGTTGTAGTCCGGACCTGCGAGCCGTTGTAGTTAGAGACAAGATGGACGGGCGATCACCTTTGCGTCTTTCGCAGGCACTCGTATCGCTGCGTGAAAGCCCGTCGGGGACAGCACCCATCTTTTATTTGCAACCTCTGGAGCGCAGTGTCGGATTCGATAGTGGCTCTACTTCTACGGACCTAGGAGAAGGTGTGTGGTCGTGGGTCCAGATCATAAGGAGACATCGGATTCTAGATGGGGAACACAGTTTAAGAAAACCAACCGCATTCTGGATTGGAGGACATCAGCCGTCCTCTCTCTGCTAGAGGGGAACCTGTAAGCTTACAGGACTCGGGGAAAGGACTCACTGGGCACTTTGCAATTTGGGGGTGGACTGGCCATGTGCTGCTGAGGGCGGGATATGGGCAGAGGTGGAGCCACTAGACACGTTCCTTAGTGCCCTCCTCTTCCATCTTCAGGTTCGTCAGCATGGACTTCCACGCTTCCAACAACCTGGCCCCATGTGAGTAAAGGCTTCTTTTCAGCTTTTGAGACGGCTCAGGGGGCCGGCTAGTGGTGAGACTTTTGTTCTCAAATACCCTAGAGTTCTGGGCGGAGTTTAAGGACTGCCTAAGAGGGTGGTTAGAATAGAAGAAACTGATTTCTGAACCGGAACTGGCAAGCCAGATGAAGGCTTTTCAATTAAAAAACAAAAAACACTTCTATTACATTTGTTTTGTGAGTGGGTATGCACATGTGTGCCATTGCTTGCTTGTGGAGAACAGAGGACACCTTTCCGGATCGCCACCCTTCTTCCAACATATGAATCCTGGAGATCAATCAAACTCAGGCTTGGTAGCAGGCACCTTTACCCACTGAGCCATCTCACCAGTCCTTTTCAATTTTTTTTTTTTTTTTTTTTTTTTTTTTTTAAAGCTGGGGTTCTGGTGAAAGAAACTGACGGGTGTAAGAAGATAAAAGGCACATGTTTAGTTTTCAGCAGCTACTTTAAGGAAGTGACAATTAAAAAACAATAAAAGAGGTATAGAAGGGAGACAACAGTCCTATACCCTGATTAGTGAGAAATGAACAGGTTTTCACAGACCACAGGTCTCACTTGTCCCCTGATTAGTATCAGATGGATTTGTTCAAGGATTCAGATAAAGGAACTTGAGATAAATAAATATAACTGAGTCATCTTGCTCAGCCTTTCTGTTTTTCTGTCACTGTGGCTGAACTGCATCTTGTGGCTTTTAGGAATCTGTGAAGTTTGAAGATGTATCACTGAGGTTTACCAAGGAGGAGTGGGCACAGCTGGATCTCCAACAGAAGTGCCTGTACAGGGAAATCATGATGGAGAACTACAGTAATGTGATTTCAGTGGGTAAGCCAGCCTCCACTTTGATAACGACCTGTTTGGGTGGGTGGAGCATGCTTTTAATTCCAGCACTTCAGAGGTGGAGGAGGATTGGAAGTTCAATGCCAGTCTTGACTACTTGCCCCCACCCCAACTCTGAAAGTGTGCTACGTCTGAAGTGTTTGTGTTTGGGCTTAGGATAAAGGAACCAGAGGAGAAGTGTTAAGGGAGTATAGAGCTTGGTAGAGATGAAAAAGGCAGCTTTTCGGTATGACTTCAGAAGTTTCATCCAAGCAGTATATAAGGGTCCTTGAATACTGGGCAGAGCCAGTAAGGGATGTTTGTAGTTGTACTGACAGTTGTCTATAATTTTTTATGGCATGTCAAACATATGAGATGTCAGTATCCAGCAGCTCAGGGGTATCATCAAAAATTGTGGTTTCTTTGTGGTTCTTAGGAAGTCTTTGGTCCTCTCTAGTTATTTCATAGCTGTCGCTCCAAGCTTTTTGTCCACATTTAAGCAGAAACAAAAGTTGATAGTCCTGACCAGTTCGTTCTCAAATGTCAAATTTAACAGGGAAGCAAAGACTTTACCAGAATGTCCCCCAGTTGACCAACCTCCATTTTTACCTTATGGCACCTTTGTTGTCAAACCCACAACTTCCAACAAAAGGAATGGATATGTAGTTGTCAATGCCCAAGACCTGAAGTCAGCATGTTGTGGGGGAAGGAGGAGATAGAATGTTGCAGCAGGACAGTATTTCTCTAAGCAGACCTCCAAGCCCTGTCTCTTTTCTATTGAACAGAGCATCACTTTTCCAAGACAAATGTGATACCTCAGTTAGAAGAAGTAGAAGACTGCTGGCCAATGCAGAGAGAAATTCCTCAAGATACTCTTCCAGGTAAGAACCAGGCATATGGGAGTTTCTAAAAGGGATGAATATTCTGGTTATTCCAAGACTAATGTCTTTTAAGCAGTATGAGAACCCAGGTGGCATGTTGTAGTAAGTATAAGTTATTTTCCAGTCTGTAGTCGTTTTTTCATGATGCTAGTGATTAAGCCCAGGCCTTTCACATGATAAGCAGAGCAGGTGTGGTAATTTGAACTAACATCTCCAGCTTCAGTCTTTATTTAGGACTGGGGGTTGTGGTATTTGGGGTTTGTGTATAGTCATGATCAGGTTTGGGTTGGGGCTTTTGTTGTTTTGGATTTTTGTTTTGTTTTGAGATAAGATCTTAGGTAGTTCAGGCTTGCCTCTAACCTATTAATTAACTAAGGATATGAATTCCTGATCATCCCTTTGTCTTAGAAGTTCTGGAATTACAAATGTGTGCCACTACACTAGCTCCTGTTTTTGTTTTTTGTTTTTTGTTTTGGTGTTGATTTTAAGCACATAGGCATATTGTCTAAAATCTTTTGTGAACTCAAGCATTCCTTTTTGTTGTTGTTGTTCTGTTTATCTGGTTTCACTTTATATATAATGGACATAAAATCTTTGAGCCCCCCCCCAAATTCAGATTCATTCTTCTGCTAGAGAAATAGCATCTTTCTGTAGACTAAATTACTGTTGTCATAGTACAGAAGCCTCTTCTGTGTTCTTGTACTTTGTTGACTTTTTTTTTCCCCTTTCTGGGTGCATGCCATAATGCAACACATTTTATTCTACATTAATGAACTTTAATAAATTTCTGTGCCCCTTGTATTTTAAAAAAATAATAATCTTAGCCAGGTAATGGTAGCACACACCTTTAATCCCAGCTGTAACTTTAAAGCCAGCTGGTGTACAGAACAAGTTCCAGGACAGCCAGGACTACACAGAGAAATGGTCTTAAATAAACAAAACAAAGAGATCTTAGATGTCTTTTAATCCTCCAGATAAAGACCAATTTGCCTAGATTAGTTGAGAAAAGATGTTAGAATACATATTAAATTTGATTGGACTTAATTGTTGCTCTTACTTGTTCTGGTTAATCCTTGCATGATTGTTCATATGAGCCCGAATGCTGCTAAATCCTCTTAACATTGATGTTTTAATTACTTTTCTATGACTGTGAAGATATACCATGATCAAGATACAAGAAAAAAGATTTAATTGAGGGTTTGGGTGTAGTTCAGTGGGTAAGTGGTAACCATCATGGTGAGGAGCATGTCAACAGGCAGGTAGGCATGGTGCTGAAGCTGTAGCTAAGAGCTTACTTCCTAATTCACAAGGCAGTAGACGTGGTGCTGAAGCTGTAGCTAAGAGCTTACTTCCTAATTCACAAGGCAGTAGACGTGGTGCTGAAGCAGTAGCTAAGAGCTTACTTCCTAATTCACAAAGCAGAAGCAGCTAGGGAGCTCAAGCTAACTGGGAATGGCATGGACTTTTGAAACCTCAAAACTCAACCCCAGTGACACAGCTCCTCCAACAGGGCAACACCTAATCTTTTCTGAACAGTTCCACCAACTAGGAACCAGACATTCAAATATATTAGCCTGGAGGGCCATTCTCATTCAAATCACCACAATCCTCTTGCTGGCCCCATAAGCCCATGGCAGTATGTATTCAGTCCAACTTCAAAAGTCCCCATGGCCTTTTACAGTCTCAACTCTTTAAAAGTTCATAGCCTTGGGGCTGGGGAGATTTCTCAGTGGTTAGAGCATTGGCTGTGCTTGCAGAGCTCTAGAGGTCACATAGCAGCTTAGAACCATCTGTAACTAGTATCAGGAGTTACATGATGCCCTGTTCTGCCTTCTGAGGGTACTGCACTCATACAAGTTCAACGTCTCTTCCAAGACTCAAAGCAATCTCTTTAACTGTAACCCCATTAAAATGCAAAAAAGTAAGTTACATTCTTCTTTTTTTTGTTTTTTGTTTTTTTGTTTTTTGTTTTTTCGAAACAGGGTTTCTCTGTGTAGTCCTGGCTGTCCTGGAACTCACTCTGTAGACCAGGCTGGCCTCGAACTCAGAAATCCGCCTGCCTCTGCCTCCCAAGGGCTGGGATTAAAGGCGTGCGCCACCACCGCCCGGCTACATTCTTCTAACTAACAATAGCACAGAATATATATTTCCATTCCAGAAGAGGGAAAGTGAGGAAATACTGGACCTAATCAAAACTAAGCAAGGCAAACTCCAAATCCTGTAGGTTCATGTAATTGGGGGTTTACTTACAGTTTCCCCTGACCTATAAAGGGGAAAGGCTAGTCCATGACCATCATAGTGGGTAGCATGGCACTGCAGCAGTAACTGAGAGTAAATATCTGATTCACAAGCAGAAGGCAGAGTGAGAGAGCTAATTGGGGGTGGCATGAGCTTTGAAATACTGCCAGTGGACACACCTTGTCCAGTAAGGCCACAGCTTGTAATCCTACCAAACAGTACAAGTAACTGGGACCAAGTATTGAAACATATGGGTCTTTGGGTGTTGTTAATTTTTTTCTTTGCTTTGAACAATTACATAGTTCCATCATCATATCCGAAACATGATTCTGAAAGTGAAGAATGGGTATCTGTGTGGCATGTAGGAAATGTGAAGGTTTTGATGAGCATGATGCTATTAGATTCTGCTTTGTTTCACGCCAACGTTCATCTGAATGAATAAATATTCATCTAGTGCTTTCTAATGAATGAAAAATCATTCCTATATGATAAATAGGAAAATACCTATTTCCATTGAAGAATCTTTTTAGGTGGTTAAAGTGGTAACATAGTAAATACAAGAAATGCCTTGCTGTAAGGTTGTATTTTTGTGTTAGTGTTCATAAAAGACATAGTAGTTTTCACTGTTTCTACTATCTTCAAAAAATTTTTTTATTTGTATTTTGGCTATAAAGTGCACCATGTGCCACTGGATGCTTCTCTTTGTGTTTTGATGCATCAGAACACTTTCTGACCCTGTTCACTTGTCAGATCTCTGCCTGCTGCCATCTTTGGGGATGATGTTTAGTTTCACATCAACATTCATCTAAATGAGTAAATATTCATCTAGTGCTTTCTAATGAATGAAAAATTATTCTTATATGTTGAAAATAGGAAAAATTTGAGGCTAGGAGCAGGAAACCAAAATACAAGAATGTGCAGGTTAGGTTAGCAGAAGGTACCTGGCCACATCAGCTGTGGGGGAGGTTTGACTTTTATTGTTGAGGACTGGTGTGACATGGCTTTTCACAGCTCACTCTGGTTGGTTTGTGAACAGAGCTATAGTAGGATAAAGATGGAGAAAGGAAGTGTGCACCAGTAGTCTCTACAGTTGAAATGATAATGCCTGCAGTGAGAGAGTAGTAGTAGGTTTGGGGAGAATTAAAGAGTGTGCTTGACTCAAACGCAGACTCAGTGGATCTAAGTAAGTAATTAGCTAAACTGGACCAAAAAGCTGCTGAGAATTCCTATGGGTGAAGGAAACCTTGAAGGGATTTCCTGTGGATGTTGTTCATTATCTGAATGTGTACTACGAGCACTCTTTGTGGTGCTGGAGACCAACCCCAGAGTCTTGGATGTGCTATGCAAGCACTCTGCCCCTGGGCTACATTACATCCCAGCCATGTATATTGCAAGGGAATCTTAGGCTGAATTTTTGGAAATAGCTTATTTTAAAGGTGTTAAAGACATAAACTATTTTAAGCAGTAGAACTGTGGTTTTCTTTTTCTCTATATAATGACATAAAGTTAGGTAAAACTTTACACTAATCATGCGAAGAGCTACTTAAGTTGGAAGTTGGATTTAAACTGTACCAAGTCTCTACTTATCCTGTCAATAAATCATAGATGAAAAGGGACCAAAGACACATCCAAGGAGGTTTGCTGAGCCGATTGCTTGTTTGAACTTTAAGAGGTCCAGGTAGCAAATAAAAATATGAGATTTTAGAATGTCATATATTACTATTAACTGAAAAAAAACCCACACCTTCACTAGTGTCCCAACAGTAGTATGCAATGCCTCTTATTAATGCACAAAAGTGATATTGAATCCAAAGTTCAAATTTTTTCTCACAACTAAGCTTAAAAGCTTCTCCACCTAGAATGACAGCACGGAATGTAGTTGGTGAGGTAATATGAGAAAATGGTTAAATTCTAAGACAAATATCATTTAACCTCAAGAAGGCTTTGAGTTGAATAAGATCCTATGAAGGCAATATGGGAAAATAGATTGTACTCATGTATTCATTTGTCATTCTGTGGCTATTCCAAAAGGCACAGCCACATGTATATACCTAAAGTGGGACACTTGAAAGTTAACTAGACTTAATCATTAGAAGCAATGCATAAAAGACACTATTGGCCAGGCATGGTGGCATAACTTAAATCAAAGCACTTGAGAGGCAGAGGAAGACTGATCTCTTAGGAATTTGAGAATACCAAAGTAGCATAGTGAGACCCTATCAAGAAATAAAGGAGAAAGAGATTAAGTAGTAGATGAATAAGTCATATTCACAGGAGAACCTGCAAAAATGCTTATTTTTTCCTTTGTGTATGTGTGGTTTCGCCTGTATGTTTTTCTGTATACTATGTGCATGCAGTTCCCACAGAGAGAGCTTGAGTATGTCCACATGCTCGAGCAAACATGTAGAGAATGAAAGAAATATTCATTCAACAATGAGTAACAGTTCTAACAAAAGGTTAGAATACATATATGTGAAAAATGAAGGAATTTCATTACAGATTCTGAGGGTCTTAACAATTTGTTGAGTGTCTAGAAGAGTGATCATGTATTTTGGATAGAGCTTAATCCAGTACTGTTGATTTTTGTTCAAGAACACATTTTCTCTCATCTTTTATGAATTTTATCTGTGAGATCTTTAGGGTGGGGGGTGATATAAAAAAAGTATACAGTAAATATGTTTAGTGTGTGAAAGCCCAGTTTTAGCTCAGCTTGTATCACCTTAACTGTTACATGGCTAAAACAGGATATTAATCTGTAAAGACATGAATGGGACTATTTTATAAAATTTCCAATATCTGAGAACATGTCTAAGGGAAGAAATCTCAAAAGTACGATTGTAACAAGAACAACTTCTGACCTAAGTAAGTAAGTTAGTTTTGCCTTCAGAGAACTTGCACTAGATCCCCAACCCCACCCCACAAAAATTACACTTTTCTTAAACTAAATAATAGCATCTGAGAACTCTAAAGCCATAAGAATAAGAATTTCATGTCTTTCTCTTATTTGGTATCACAGTTGTACTAGGGATAGTCTTTAGAATGTAATTGCTACTAGGAAGTCACTGAGCATTAAAGAAACCCCTGGTAGGGATCCCTGTGAGTATGACAATGTGGAAAGCTTAAGTAGGAGTCCTCATTTGATTCAGTATCAGAGGACTCATATGGGCAAAGACTCTTTGGATGTATTCTCTTGGGAAATCATCAGCTTTATCTCCTAAATTGTCTGAGAATGAGAAAATGAACAATTAGAAAGGATTACAGAGAATAAGAAAAGTAAAATGTCAGGGGCCTTAAAAAAACAACAAATTATTCTATAAATTCCAATTAGCAATATGACTGAATTAGTTGTCCTTAATAAGAAGGTACTACAGAGTGAATGAATACCTGAAGAAACCCAAAGAAACAACAGTTTATCTTCAAAGGTAATTTCAGCGTTAGTCCAGACTGAGAGAGAGTAAGGGAAATTTTGAGGCAGATAGTGTTACAGAAACATCTGAGGGCTCAGATTTATAAATTTGTTTGAGAGTCCAGAATCTATAGAGTGACCATATATTTTGACTAGACTACTGGTTCTCAACCTTCCTAGTGCTGTGACCCTTTAATACAGTTCTTCGTTTTGTGGACCCTCAACCATAAAAATATTTTTGTTGCTACTTCATGACTATAATTGCGATATTGACATCTGAAAAAGGGTCATTCAACCCCCAAAGGTGTTGTGACTCACAGGTTGAGAACCACTGTGCTAGAGTCTAGTCCAGGAGTGTATTTTCATGGTGTGTTGATTTTTGTTCAAGAATACATTTTCTCTTTCATGTGTTTGTTTTCTGGGGACCTTTGTATAGCATCTGTGTGTCTCATATATGTATGTCATGGTTCTCTTAAATAGATACCATTCTTTAGCATCAACACTTAAAATCTAGGGTCACTGGAAAGCCTGCATAACATTGCTAAAACCAATGAACAGAGCTTTGAAGCAAACATTGCGGGTAATGAAGGGGAGACATCCCTCTGAAGAAGTTTAAAAAAATAATTTAAAGCAAGAAACAAATAGTCCTGGTGTTGTAGGCCAATAATCCCAGCTACTTGGAAAGCTAAGGCAAGTTCAAGGCTAGTCTGGGCAATTACTTGTCTTCAAATAAAAAGCAAAAAGAGGGACTACAGATGTACCTCAGTTGGCAAAGTGTTTGCCCAGCATGCACAAGGCCTTCAATTGAATCCTCAACACCACATAAACCAGGTATGGTCATGGGTTCCTGTGCTCAGGAGGTAAGAAGAACATCAAAAGATTAAAGTTCTTCTCTGCTACATAGAGCTCAAGGCCACTCTGGGTTGGCTGCCCTATCTCAAAAGAGTGAGAACACCTTTTGAGTGTCCTAGGAACACCTCAGTGATTGAGCAATCCCTTAGGGCTAGGACCTAGGCAAAGAAAGAAAAATCAAAAAGGAAAGGGACTAAAATTTTGCATGAATTTTATTTTATTTTTTTTTAAACAAAATACAAACAACCAATGGTGTTTAAAATAAAAGAAAAGTTTAAAAAATCTATATAAAAGAAGGATGGAAAGGGAGGAAATCCATACAGGTACTCTGCAATGCATGTAACTTGATGACAGTACTTCTTAATATAAGAATGAGCCAGTTCCTTATGTACTTAACAAAACAGTATTTGTGTTTCTTAAAACATGTGAATGAAACTGGGTCTCACATATCTAAGGCTGGCCTTAACCTTACTGTGTAGCCAGGCTTGACCTTGAACATCTGATCCTCTTGCCTCTATCTCCTGTGTGCTGGGGTTACAGGCATGCATCACAGTGACTGGTTTTAATGAATTTCTGGGGATATGCTACGTAATTCTCTACCTACTCAGCATGGTTTTATGTATGCTTTTTAGATCAGTCTGTCTTTGTGACTCTAATTGGCCTATAACTCAATGTGTAGATCAGGCTACCCTTTTGAGAGTGATCCCCTCTCATCCCTGCCTCCCAAGAACAGTGATTATAGGAATGTGCCACATTGCCTAGCTTTTGCTCTGGTTTTGATTTTTAGAATGTTCTGTGCCTTCTCTGGACCCTGGAATGAATTCCTTTCCTGCTGAGAGTCCCCTGATGAAGATCAAGCTTGTTGAGGTCCTTACATTGAACAAGGATATGGCTGGTCCCCGAAATGCCCTGATTCAATCCCTCTATCCAGAAAGTGGGGAAGACTTGAACCCAGGTAACCTCAAGCCAGCTCAACAGCCAAGCAAATGTATGACTGACACTGAAGCTTTGCGCCAGAAGTTCCGACATTTCCAGTATGAAGAGTCAGCTGGTCCCCAGAAGGCTGTATCCCAGCTTTATAAGCTGTGTCACCAGTGGCTGCAGCCCAATACACGTTCAAAGAAGCAGATCCTAGAGTTGCTGGTGCTCGAGCAGTTCCTGAATGCACTGCCTGAGAAGTTTCGGGTGTGGGTAGAGTCACAGCACCCAGAAGATTGCAGAGCAGCTGTGGCTTTGTTGGAGAATATGACCTCAGTGTCTAAGGATGATGGTGAGTGTCCTGGAAGGGTGAGGTGACAAACATGTCTGTGAAGGGTTTATGAGGGAGTGAGGTTGTTGAAGTTGAAAAGGCAAAGAATGAGTTCTTCCTATATCCAAAAAGATTATAGCCAAAAATGTTAATATCTTGATTTAAAGCCAGTGAGGCTGATGCCAGAGCTCTGGTCTCTGAAACCTTAATATATTTTACCAGATCTGATGAGATAGGCCTATAATCTAAGATACTCAAGAGGCCAAGTCAAGTCACCAGTTAAAGGCCTACCTGAGCTACAAATGAGTTCGACATCCAGTGTGAACAATTTATCATGATACAGTCTCAAAATAAAAATGGACTGGGACTATCACCCAGGAGTGGCACAGCATTCTGGCTTTAATACCCAGGATCTGGGGAGTGAGGCAGTTTATGACAGTTAACTGGAGTTCAACTTCCCCCAGAAGCTACATTTTTTTCTATATTCTTTGTTTACATTCCAAAGGCTTTCCCCTTTCCCATTTCCCCCCTCACCCTATGTCCCATAAGTCCTCTTCCCTCCGCCCATTCTCCAATCACCCCCCCCCCCCATTTCTCTGTTCTGGTACTCTCCTACAATACTGGATCCAGTTTTTTCAGGACCAGGGTCCTCTACTTCGTTCTTCTTGGGAATCTTTTGATTTGCTAATTGTGCTTTGAGTATTCAGAGCTTCTGGGCTAATTAATATCCACTTATCAGTGATTGTATTTCATGTGTATTGTTTTGTGATTGGGTTAGCTCACTTAGGATGATATTTTACAGTTCCAAACATTTGCCTACAAATTTCAAGAATTCATTATTTTTAATTGCTGAGTAGTATTCCATTGTATAAATATACCACATTTTCTGTATCCATTCCTCCTTTGAGGGACATCTGGGCTCTTTCCAACTTCTGACTATTATAAATAAGGCTGCTATGAACATAGTGGAGCATGTGTCTTTATTGTATGCAGGGGAATCCTCTGGGTATATGCCCAGGAGTGGAATGACAGGGTCCTCTGGAAGTGTCATGCCCAATTTTCTGAGGAACCACCAGACTGATTTCCAGAGTGGTTGTACCATCTTGCAATCCCACCAACAGTGGAGGAGTGTTCCTCTTTCTCCACATCCTCACCAACACCTGTTGTCTCTTGAGTTTTTAATCTTAGCCATTCTGACTGGTGTGAGGTGGAATGTCAGGGTTTTTTTAATTTGCATTTCCCTGATGACTAATGATGTTGAACATCTCTTAAGGTGCTTCTCAGCCGTCTGAATTTCTTCAGGTGAAAATTCTTTGTGTACTCTGTACCCCCTTTTTTTTGTTGTTTGTTTGTTTGTTTGTTTTGTTTTTTGAGACAGGGTTTCTCTGTGTAGTCCTGGCTGTCCTGGAACTTACTTTGTAGACCAGGCTGGCCTCAAACTCAGAAATCCGCCTGCCTCTGCCTCCCAAGTGCTGGGATTACAGGCATGCGCCACCACCACCCGGCAATGTACCCCATTTTTTAATAGGGTTATTTGGTTCTCTGGGGTCTAACTTCTTGAGTTCTTTGTTGTATATATTGGATATTAGCCCTCTGTTGGATGTGGGGTTGGTGAAGATCTTTTCCCAGTTAGTTGGTTGCTGTTTCATGACCTTTGCCTTACAGAAACTTTGTAATTTTATGAGGTCCCATTTGTCAATTCTTGATCTTAGAGCATAAGCTATTGGTGTTCTGTTCAGGAACTTTCCCCCTGTGCCCATGTCTTCCAGTGGCTTCCCCAGTTTCTTTTCTATTAGTTTCAGTGTGTCTGGTTTTATGTGGAGGTCCTTGATCCACTTGGAGTTGATCTTAGTGCAAGGAGATAAGAGTGGGTCAATTTGCATTCTTCTGCATGTTCACGTCCAGTTGAGCCAGCACCATTTGTTGAAAAGGCTATTTTTTTTCTGACTGGATGGTTGTAGTTCCTTTATCAAAGATCAAGTGACCATGACTCTGTGGGTTCATTTCTGGGTCTTCAGTTCTATTCCATTGATCTACTTGCCTGTCACTGTACCAATACCATGCAGTTTTTAACACAATTGCTCTGTAGCACTGCTTGAGGTCGGGGATATTGATTCCCCCAGAAGTCCTTTTATTGTTGAGAATAGTTTTAGCTATCCTGGTTTTTTTTTGTTATTCCAGATGAATTTGAGAATTGCTCTTTCTAGATCTATGAAGAATTGATTTGGGATTTTGATGGGGATTACATTGAATCTGTAGATTGCTTTTGGCAAGATGGTCATTTTTACTATATTAATCCTGCCAATCTAAGAGCATGAAATATTTTTCCATCTTCTGAGGTCTTCTTCGATTTCTTTCTTCAAGGACTTGGAGTTCCTGTCATACAGATCTTTCACTTGTTTGGTTAGAGTCACGCCAAGATACTTTATATTGTTTGTGGCTATTGTGAAGGGTGTTATTTCCCTAACTTCTTTCTCAGCCTGTTTGTCCTTTGAGTATAGGAAGGCTACTGATTTGCTTGAGTTGATTTTATAACCAGCCACTTTGCTGAAGTTGTTTATCAGCTGTAGGAGTTCTCTGGTGGAGTTTTTTGGGTCACTTAAGTATAATATCATATATAGTTTGACTTCTTCCTTTCCAATTTGTATCCCTTTGACCTCCTTATGTTGTCTAATTGCTCTACATTTAAAAAAAAAAAAAAAAAAAAAAGCAAGCCACTGTGGCATGGTTATGCGTGCCTAACCACACTATTTTATCGGTTAAAGACAGGAAGGTCACTCAGGTTTCCTGACCTCCAGCCTGGCTACAAGTTCAATGAGAAACACTTTCTCAAATGGACATAGTAAAGAATGATTGATTAGGATACCAGACATCATCATCTAGTTTCTTCATGTGCCCAAACACACATACACAAATACTGTTCTTACAAACACCAAAAAAGCTGTAAAGTGGTTCAAAGAAGGAAACCTTACTGGAAGAGTTCCAGGATGTTCTAACTCTAGGCACACCTCTACTTAGGGTTTCAATAAGAGCTTCAACTCATCCCCTCATCCATCTCATTTGGATGCCTTCAGCTGTCTTCATTGCCATGAAGACTTCTAGACACAGAATTTTTCTTTCTTAAATGTTCCAGCAAAAGCTTCATTTGCTCTCAAAATATATAGTCTCCCATGTCTACCACAGTCCATGAAGGTAAAGGGATAGCATGGTAGTGCAGACTGATTAGTGATTTTTTTTCCCCTATCCTAGCTGTAGTAGAGTCAACATGGCAAAAACCCATAGAGCATGTGGAGACACATGAGAAAGGCTAAATCTGAAAGAATCATTGGAAGGGCTGTTAAGCACTGGCTAGGGATGTTTAATATGATCAGAAACACAAAATGGGTACACATTCTGTGACCAAGGGCAGATCTAGTCTCCAAGGCAGCAGAGGGAGAACCACACAAGCATGATAAGTACTTGGAGACTGGAAACAGACTTTAACACTAAGGAAAAGGCCTTTGCTTCAGAAGCCAGATTCTGAGACAGATGCTGGAATGGGGAGACAATAAAAGGTTTCTATAGTAGAGACAGTAGTCTCCAAGTGGTCCATGCAGAGTAACACACTGGGCCCATCCAGTTATGGAAATTGGTTACTGTTGTGAAGAGGTCAACTTCAAGGGGCATAGGTATGCATAGGTCATGGGTTGTCGGTCTGGTGGTTCTGTCTACCTGGGGGCTACCACCTCATTAACTCTTTATGTGGTATCTTCTTCAGCTCAGCTTCCCTGTTCTAGTGAAGCCACTGATCAACTAAAGGAGAAAAGGAAGGATGTGGCCATCTTACCCATTACTGTACCATCTGAGGTAAGCAAGAACCTTTTGTTCCATTGGTCCCAGCTTTCTTTAAGGGACCAGCCCCTAAGATGTTCTTTCTACACTGAGCCTTGCCAAGGCTTCACGGAAGATAGGTCATTTTAAATTTCTGAGCTCTTGGGCCTAAGTGGAATTCTGAAAAACCCAAGTGTGAGGGGTAACCTTCCTGAAATTGTGATGGGCATAGAGAAAGCAAATAGTAGGAGTCTAAGAATCAAGACTGAGGGACATAAGAACCAGAAGAATCAAAGGCAATTTGTAAGGACTACATTGTACCCAGGTTAGAATGAGTGAGCCCATGTTCTTTGGAGACACTTAATTGGGGAATTAGGAATAAAACAGCATAGACTGAGATCACTCTCAGAACTAGGTAATGGGTATGCAATAGGATTAGCCATGTCTGCCAGGATAATGGTGTGTATATGGCATTAGTGTATATTATGGTATTAGGAATATTAGTGTGTATATGGCTCTTTTCCTTACAATTGGTTCATATTGGTTCAGGTATATGATTGGAATTGCTGGCTCTCATGTAATGGGCAATGTGGGCTAGGTTTCAGGGCAAGGCTGCTACCTGGGAATGGGAAGAAACTGATCCCAGACTCATTGCTCTATATTCTCTTCCTTCTAAGGTAGGCTCTGCTACATCTGGGCAAAATTCCTCCCAGATCCAGGCAAGGTGATGAGATGGAAGAGTCTTGAATCCTTAGCTGCTCAGAAGAAACTCACATAGGTGAATGTTATACATAGGTCAGACATGTCCATTAACATTGTAGTTTTTACACTATGGGACAAGTCTGTTTCCAGAGGGAGAAGGTCCTTTGAGGGATGTTGTCCTTACAAAGCAGGCTTAATACAGATGCTAGTATGATAAGTGTAGCATGCTTATTGCACTTGTAGCTCTTTATCAATCAGAAGCTTTGCCTACCAGCTTGGGTCCCAGACTTTAGTTTGGAGAAATACCCCGTGGATCTCTTTCAGGGTCAAAAACATCATTGTCTCTGAGTAAACCACCAAAGCAGAGAATTCCCTATGTGTGGTAGAATGTCCCAGTGGCCTTTCTTCTACCCACATTGGCAAACATCAAACTTTTATAACATTACAGGAGCCGGTGACTTTCCAGGATGTGGCTGTAGACTTCAGTCAGGAGGAATGGCAGCTACTAAGTCCGACGCAGAGGACCGAATATCATGATGTGATGCTAGAGACCTTGGACAACTTGGTGTCTGTGGGTAAGTCCATTCCTACAATTAGAAAGTCCCAGGGTCCCCAGATCTCTCAGTTTTTCTCTACCCAGTGTCAGAACTGGCTGTGTTCTCAAGAATCTCTTGCTCTATCCATGATCTTTTTTCTGAAACTGTGACCCTGCATTGGTAGGGAGCCTTGAGCGCACAGGCAGCCTCAGGTTTGGTTTGCCTGGGGGAATGAGAAAGCTCCTGGTTTTGCTGCTTCACAGCTTGTCACTCCCTAGACCGAATTACTGAGTAGATGTAATTTTATTTCTTAATACTGTCACTCTGGCACTTATAACTGCAATATGTATATCTTTTGGTTTCTTTCAGGGTGGGAGCCTACACTGGGAAACAGAGAGTTAATTCCAGACTCTCCCATTCCTGTGGTAAAACCAATTCATAACCCAAACCCAAAAGATCTCTCAAGGAATTGTACCCAGTCCACTGTCTTTGAAAGTATTTTACAAGATGGGGTCCAAGAAATGCATACCATAGAATCAAATCAAGTGGGGCTTCTACAGGAAAAAGGCCACCCTCAGAAGAAGCTCTCTGAAAGCTCCAAGTCTCAGGACCAAACTAGTCTTCACAAAAGCCAGTGCTCACTCAATGAAGTTCTTCCTAGAAAGCATGTAAAAGTTAAGCAGAAGGGCACTGGAAAGGGCAGGATAAACACCTCCATGACAGGAGGTTTACACATAAGAAATCAGCAGAAGGACTCTGTGGAGTGCCAAGGCAGGAGTGGCAGCAATCCTATGACACATAGGTCCCCTATAAAAAAACACCAACGGGGTTCTGAGCAGGGAAAACCTCGGGCCAGCAGAGATCTAATTACACTTACTGTGCCTCCAAATTTTTACCAGAAAGCCACTGACTCTGAAGAGGGTAAGTTTAGGGACAGTAGCAACGCCATGGTGCCTGATGCATCTACAAAGATTGACCAGAAAGGCCCGGAATGGCATAAAGTTGGGACAAGTAACAATTCCATGTTCCAACCTTCCTCTGTACAAAATCACCAGATGGGGTCTGGGGCAGGAAGAGCCAGGGACAACAGTATCTTGACACATGCTTTACCTGTAAAAATTCACCAGAAACATGAAGAAGATAAAGTCCAAGGAAACATGAATTCATTGAAACATGTAAAACCTCACCAGAAAGGTTCTAAAAAGGAAAAAGTCGGGGAACTTAGCACTTCTGAAAAACATGTTCCCTATGTAAAAAATCACCTAAAGACCTCTGAAAGAGGAAAAGGTGGGGAAATCAATGCTTCCATAAAATGTGGTCCCTATATAAAAACTTACTATAAGGGTTCTGAAGTGGGAAAGCTAAGGAGAGCCAACAGTTGCGGGAAAGCCATCAGCCGGCCTGCTCAGCAGATATTCTTCATAAAAATTCGCAAGGGGAGCCAAGTTTGCCGATGTAGTGAATGTGGTAAAATTTTCCGAAATCCTAGGTATTTCTCCGTCCATAAGAAGATCCACACAGGAGAGCGGCCTTACATGTGCATGGCCTGTGGGAAAGCATTTGTTCAGAGCTCCTCCCTCACACAGCATCTTAGAATTCATAGTGGAGAGAGACCATTTGAGTGTTCAGAGTGTGGGAGGGCCTTCAGTGACCGCTCAGCCGTCTCTCAGCACATGAGAACTCATACTGGAGCTAAGCCCTACCAATGTGAGCACTGTGGGAAAGCTTTCCGCCAGAGTTCCCACCTCACCAGGCATGCGAGAACTCATACTGGGGAGCGACCTTTTGTGTGTACCAAGTGTGGGAAAGCATTCACACAGAGCTCAAATCTTATTGTACATCAGAAAACACATGGGATAAAGTTCAAGAAGCAGCCCAAATCATAGCCTTTGTGCCTTTCAAAGCACTATTTTTCAGCCTTGAGATGAGCTATGCAGACACTGAGTATGAAAAATAGGCTTTGAATAAGGAGAGCCCCACACCTTAAGGACAGCTCAGGACACCACCTAGCAGGCCTGAGTAAAACCATCAGGGACTTCTTAATTGCCTCAGTTATCCTCAAAAGAAAATAAAAGCTAAGGTTAAGAAGCCAAGTACCAAAAATTGTACTGATATTGTATGTAGATGAATAAATCATTATCTTTGTGTGGAACTTTTGTTTTCTGCTGTGATAGCTGTCTTTTCATTATCATTTGACTACATCTGCAATTAACTAAAACACTAGCAACCAAGTATGTCTTTGAGGATTTTTCTTTTCTTAATTAGATCATTTGGAGTAGGCAAACCCACTTTTAATCTGGATTTCTTTCTTTCTACTGGCAACCTATATAAGGATATGGAAGAAGGAAGCTTGCCCTCTTTTCCTGCTTGCTCTCCCTAGCTACTCTGTTCCTTCACTTGCATTAGAGCTTACTTAGAGGTTCTGGCATTTACCACATGAGACAATGCTTCATGGATTCTTAGACCTTCATTGATAACTGTTGTTGTACTAGCTGGTCTATAGCCCATAAATCATTCTAATTAATATGTGTGTATGTATATACATATGAGAAGAGAGATTCATTCTATAAGACCTACTACACTACCTTGAATAATATCTGCTTAAGAATCTTGTTTGTTTGTTTTTCATTTTTGAGACAATCTGGGTAGAACTGGCTGTCCTATAACTCATTCTATAGACGAGGCTGGCCTTGGACTCAGAGATCCACCTGCCTCTGCCTTCTAAGTGCTGGGATTAAAGGTGTGAGCCACCTGGCCATTAACAATCTTTTATGTTGGTGACCTCAAACAGTTCTAGCAGATCAGTATACAGGTGGGAGGAAATCCTCAGGAATCATTAGAGACCCAGAGGTCTAGAAGTCCATAGTGAATCCAGGGACATGAGAATATACTCTGGCTTTACATTATGATCTTTCCTAAAAGACTAGTTATGGGAGAAGTTCATCAGCATTAAGCAAGAGCACACTGGCAACACCAGGGCATGTATTTGATGCTTACTTTCAAATTCCATTAGGTAGGTAGATAGATATAGATATAGATATAGAGATATAGATATAGATATAGATATAGATATAGATATAGATGATATAGATATATATCCAGGTCAGCAGGTAAACAAAAGCAAAGGACTAGCAATATGGCTCAACTAGTAAAGGGGAACTGCCACCAAACTTGATGACCTGATTTTAATCCCTAGGACAAACAGAGTGGAAAGAACTGATTCTTGCAAGTTGTCCACTAACATCCACGTGTGTGCCATGGTGTGCAGCCACAAAATAAAACTATAGAATTCTTGAGGATTGAAGAGATGTCTCCATGGTTAAGAATTCTTGCTGCTTTTGTAGAGAACCCAGTTTGATTTGTGGCATCCACATTTGAAGGCTCAAAAACCATTTGTAACTCCACTTCCAAGGGATCTAAAACCTTCTTCTGGACTCTTGGCACCTGCACTCATATATACTCACAGACACACATAATTTTTTTCATCTCCAGATTATACACACCTCACATCATCCAGAGTTCCACATTGTTTTTCTAAGTTCTTTATTACATTTGAGAGCATTCAACATCTGGGAGTGTGGCCCAATAGGTGAGCACATGCTTTACCTATCTGAAACCCTGGGTTCAACCCCAGCATACACACCAGATCCACTGGGATTTAGCCTTTCTGTTTAGTTTTTGTCTGGATGGCCTATCTATTAAAAACAATGGAGTCTTCCACTATCAGTGTATGAGGCTCATCATGTAATTTAAACTGTAATAGTATTTCTTTTATGACCTTGGGGCACTTGTATTTTGACATAGATGTTAAGAATTGAAATGTCTGGTGCTGGAAAGGATCAAAGCATCAGTGTAGGGGAATACCAGAACAGGGAAGTGGGAAGGGGTGGATGAGGGAGCAGGGGGAGGGAAAAGGGCATGTGGGACCTTAGGGGGGTGGGGAACCATAAAAAAGGAAATGAAATGTAAATATAGAATATATCCAAAAAAAATTTTTTTTGATCAAAAAAAAAAATTGAAATGTCCTGCACAGTGCACCATCTCCAAGTGACTCAGGAAGTCAGCTATACACCCAGCAGCCATCACGGAGGAAGCAGCCAACACAGGTGAGACCTGCTCTGCAGCTCGGAGGATCCTGACCTGAGGCCTCTGGCAAGAGCCTTCCAGTTTCTGCCTCCGATCAGGAACATCCCCTGCCACAGTGTGCCATCTCCAAGTGGCTCAGGAAGCCAGTTATACACCCAGTGGCGCAGAGGAGACAGCCAGCACAGCCTGCATCCAGAATTGATCAGGGCCACAGAGCTACATACCCAAATACAAGTATAAGAGAGTGGGTCTCGGCTGCCATCACAGCTCCTGTGACTATGTAACAGATTGGTAGGCAGTGATCACCAGAGTAGAGGATCACTTGGGACACACCCCGCCAGGACTCTGCCTGCACCCAGGAGCTCAACAGCAACACAACCAGCCAGCTGGGCACCTACCCTGCCAGGAGTTGTCTGCCCTGCACGGAGGAGGGTAGAGGGAGTCCCACACTTGGAGGTGACACCCCCCCCCCCAATCTGTGCTCTGGTAACTGTGTAGAGGGGCAGAATAGTAGGCAGGGATCACTAGAGTAGAGAATTGCTTGTGACACACCCTACCAGGACTCCACCTGTACCCAGGAACTAGGCAGCACCACAGCAATCTGTTCCAGGGGAAATCAGGTCACCCAGGGTTGCTGAGATAGGCCCGCAGGCACATAGGAGGGATAAGCACCAGCCAGTGACAGCAGGACCAACTAACACCAGAGATAACCAGATGGCAAAAGAGAAATGTAGGAACTTTGCTAACAGAAGTCAGGGCAATATGGCACCATCCAAACCCAATTCTCCCACAACAGCAAGTTCTGGATACCCCAACACACTAGGAAAGCAAGATTGGATTTCAAGTCACAGGTCATGATGCTGATAGAGGGCTTCATGGAGGGCTTCAAGAAGGACATAAATAACTCCCTTAAAGAAATACAGGCAAACACAAGTAAACAGGGAGAAGCCCTTGAAGAACTAAGGAAAAACACAACAAAAAAGGTGAAGGAATTAAAGGAGGTAGAAACAATAATGAAATCACAAAGTGAAAAAACTTGAAACATAGAAAACCTAAGAAAGAAGTCAGGGTGGCGCACGCCTGTAATCCCAGCACTTGGGAGGCAGAGGCAGGCAGATTTCCGAGTTCGAGGCCAGCCTGGTCTACAGAGTGAGTTCCAGGACCACACAGAGAAACCCTGTCTCATAAAACCAAAAAAAAAAAAAAAAAAAGTCAGGAGTCATGGATCTAAGCATCAACAACAGAATACAAGAGATAGAAGAGAGAATCTCAGATTCAGAAGATACCACAAAAAGCATTGATACAACACTCAAAGAAAATGCAAAATGCAAAAATCTCCTGACCTGAAACATCCGGGAAATCCAGGACAAAATGAGAAGACCAAACCTAAGGATTATAGGTATAGAAATGTGAAGATTTCCAACATAAAGGGCCAGTAAATGTCTTCAGCAAAGTTAAAGAAAACCTCCCTAACCTAAAGAAAGAGATGCCCATGAACATACAAGAAGCCTACAGAACTCCAAATAGATTAGACCAGAAAAGAAATTCCTTTCATCACATAAAAATTAAAATACCAAATGTACTAAACAAGGAATATTAAAAGCAGTAAGGGAAAAAGGTCAAGTAACATATAAAGGTAGACCTATCAGAATTACACCAGACTTCTCACCAGAAACTATGAAAGACAGAAGAGCCTGGGCACATGTCATGCAGACCCTAAGGGAACACAAATGTCAACCCAGACTGCTATATCCAGCAAATCTCTCAATTACCATAGATAGAGAAACCAAGGTATTTCATGACAAAAACAAATTTACACAGTATCTTTCCACAAATCCAGCTCTTCAAAGGACAATGAATGGAAAACACCAACAAAAGGAGGGAAACTATACACTAGAAAAAGAAATTAATCTTCCAACAAACCCAAAAGAAGATAACCACATAAACATAAAAATTACATCAAAAATAGCAGGAAGCAACAATCACTATTCCTTATCTCTTAAAATCAATGGGCTCAGTTCCCCCATAGAAAGACATAGACTAACAGACTGGATTTGTAAACAGGACCCAACATTTTGCTGCATAGGAAACACATCTCAGTGTCAAAGACAAATACTATCTCAGAGTAAATGGCTGGAAAACAGTTTTCCAAGCAAATGGTCCCAGGAAACAAGCTGGAGTAGCCATTCTAATAGCCAATAAAATATGCTTTCAACCAAAAGTCATCAAAAAAGACACAGGATTACACTTTATACTCATCAAAGGAAAAATCTACCAGGAAGAACTCTCAATATTGAACAACTATGTCTCAAATACAAAGGCACCCTCATTTGTAAAGGAAACTTTACTAAAGCTTAAAGCACATAACTCAACCCACACAGTAATTGTGGCTGACTTCAACACCCCACTCTCCTCCATGGACAGATCAGGGAAACACAAACTAAACAGAGACACAGTGAAACTAACAGAAGTTTTGGAACAAATGGATTTAATAGATTATCTATAGAACATTTCATCCTAAATCAAAACAATATACCTTCTTCTCAGCACCTCATGATACCTTCTCCAAAATTGACCATATTAAAAGACAGACCTCAACAGATATAAGATCAGACTAATTCCATGCCTCCTATCAGATCACTATGGAGTAAGGGTGATCTTCAATAGCAACGAAACCAACAGAAATCCCACAAACACATGGAAGCTGAACAATTCTCTACTCAATGATACCTTGGTCAAGGATGAAATAAGGAAAGAAATCAAAACCTTTTTAGAATTTAATGAAAATGAAGGCACAACATACCCAAATTTATGGGACACAATGAAAGCAGTGCTAAGAGGAAAACTCATAGCTCTGAGTGCCTCCAAAAAGAAGCTGGAGAGAGCATACACTAGCAGCTTAACAGCACACCTGAAAGCTTAGAACAGAAAGAAGCTAATACACCCAAGAGGAGTAGAAGGCAGGAAATCATCAAACTCAGGGCTGAAATTTAACCAAGTTGAAACAAAGAACTAGACAAAGAATCAACAAAACCAGAAGCTGGCTCTTTGAGAAAATCAACAAGATAGATAAACCTTTAGCCAGACTACCCAGAGGTCACAGAGACAGTATCCAAATTAACAAAATCAGAAATGAAAAGGGAGAAATAACAACAGAAACTGAGGAAATTCAAAAAATTATCAGATCCTACTATAAAAGCCTATACTCAACACAACTGGAGAATCTGGATGAAATGGACAATTTCCTAGACAGATACCAACCACTAAAGTTTAATCAGGATCAGATAGACCATCTAAATGGTCCCTTAACCCCTAAAAAAATAGAAGTGGTCATTGACAGTCTCCCAAACAAAACAAACAAACAAACAAACAAAAAAAAAAAAAAGCACAGGACCAGATGGTTTTAGTGCAGAATTATATCAGACCTTCCAAGGAGAACTAATACCAATACTCTTCAAACTACTCCACAAAATAGAAACAGAAGGAATACTACCCAACTCGTTCTATGAAGCCACAATTTCACTGATACCAAAAATCACAAAAAATCCAACAAAAAGAACTTTAGACCAATTTCCCTTATGAATATCGATGCAAAAATACTCAATAAAATTCTTGCCAACCGAATCCAAGAACACATCATTCACCATGATCAAGTAGACTTCATCCCAGGGATGCAGGGATGGTTCAATATATGGAAATCCATCAATGTAATCCAGCACATAAACAAACTCAAAGAAAAAAACCACATGGTCATTTCATTAGATGCTGAAAAAGAATTTGACAAAATTAAGCATCTTTCATGTTAAAGGTCTTGAACAGGAATTCAAGGCCCATACCTAAATATAATAAAAGCAATATACAACAAACCAGTAGCCAACATTAAACTAAATGGAGAGAAACTTGAAGCAATCCCACTAAAATCAGGGATTAGACAAGGCTGCCCTCTCTCTCCATATTTATTCAATATAGTACTCAAAGTTCTAGCTAGAGCATTTAGACAACAAAAGGAGGTCAAAGGAATACAAATTGGAAAGGAAGAAATCAAAATATCACTCTTTGCAGATGATATGATAGTATACTTAAGCAACCCAAAAAACTCCATCAGAGAACTCCTACAGCTGATAAACACCTTCAGCAAAGTGGCTGGATATAAAATTAACTCACGTAAAGCAGAAGCCTTCCTATACTCAAAGGATAAACAGACTGAGAAAGAAACTAGGGAGACGAGACCCTTCACAATAGTCACAAATAACATAAAGTATCTTGGTATGACTCTAACCAAACAAGTAAAATATCTGACAGGAACTTCAAGTCTTTGAAGAAAGAAATTGAAGAAGACCTCAGAAGATGGAAAAATCTTCCATGCTCGTGGATTGGCAGGATTAATATAGTAAAAATGGTCATCTTGCCAAAAGCAATATATGGATTCAATGCAATTCCTATCAAATTCCCAATTCAATTCTTCATAGAGTTAGAAAGAGCAATTCTCAAATTCATTTGGAATAATAAGAAACCCCAGGATAGCTAAAACTATTCTCATCAGTAAAAGAACTTCTGGGGAAATCAGTATCTCCGACCTCAAGCAGTACTACAGAACAGTAGTGTTAAAAACTGCATGGTATTGGTACAGTGACAGACAGATAGATCAATGGAATAAAATTGAAGACCCAGAAATGAACCCCCCCCCACACACATATGGTCACTTGATCTTTGACAAAGGAGCTATAACAACCATCCAGTGGAAAAAAGACTTCAACAAATGGTGCTGGTTCAACTGGAGGTCAGCATGCAGAAGACTGCAAATCAATCGATTCTTATCTCCTTGTACTAAGCTCAAGTCCAAGTGGATCAAGGACCTCCATATAAAACCAGACACACTGAAAGTAATAGAAAAGAAACTGGGGAAGAGCCTTGAGCATGTGGGCACAGGAGAAAATTTCTTGAACAGAACACAAATAGCTTACACTCTAAGATCAAGAAATGGGGTGTCATAAAATTACAAAGTTTCTGTAAGGCAAAGGACACTGTCAAAAGGACAAAATGGCAACCAACAAATTGGAAAAAGATCTTTACCAACCTTACAGAGGGCTAATATCCAAGATATACAAGGAACTCAAGAAGGTAGACTCCAGAGAGCCAATAAAAAAAAAAAAAACCATTCAAAATGGGGTACAGAGCTAAACAAAGAATTTTCACTTGAGGTATTTCAAATGGCTGAGAAGCACCTAAAGAAATGTCCAACATCCTTAGTCAACAGGGAAATGGAAATCAAAACAACCCTGAGATTTCACCTTGCACCAGTCAGAATGGCTAAGATCAAAAACTCAGGAGAAAACAGGTGCTGGTGAGGATGTGGAGAAAAAGGAACACTCCTCCACTGCTGGTGGGTTGCAAGCTGGTACAACTACTCTGGAAATCAGTTTGGCAGTTCCTCAGAAAACTGGGCATGATACTACTGGAGGACCCTGTTATACCACTCCTGGGCATATACCCAGAGGATTCCCCAGCATGTAATAAGAATACATGCTCCACTATGTTCATTGCAGCCCTAGTTATAATAGCCAGAAGCTGGAAAGTACCGAGATGTCCCTCAACAGAGTAGTAGATACAGAAACAAATCATAAGAGTTAAAGAACGATACTACATATTCATCAAATTGCTTTGACTCTTATTGTTTTTGCCACATACACAAGGATACTCACTTTTGTAAAAGAAATATAGCTGAACATTTTTTTTTATTTATTGGATATATTCTATATCATTTCCCTTTTTCTGGTTCCCCACCCCCAAAGGTCCCACATGCCCTTTTCCCTCCCCCTGCTCCCTCATCCACCCCCTCCCACCTCACTGTTCTTGTACTCCCCCACAATGATGTTTTGGTCCATTCTAGCACCAGTGTCCACTCCTTTCTTCTTGTGAGACATCAACAGCTGAAATTTAAATCACACATTGACCTGAACAAATTGATAGTGGAAGAATTCAATACATTATTCTAAACAATGGAATGGTCATTCAGAAAAAAAGTAAATGGAAAAAACTCTGGAGGAAACAGACATTTTCAAACCAAATGCCCTAACAAATATCTAAAAAAATTACAAATAATCACAAAAGAATAAAATTTCTTCTGGTCATGCCATTACTTCACGCTCAGTGGTAAAGGACAATCTTTACACATACAGGAAATTTGAAAAAACATTTATATTATCAATCTGGCATTTATAACTGCAGAGTATCAACAACAGTTAAATATACAGAAACCTTTCAAACTCATGCAAGCTGAACAACTGTTAGGAGTATTGGAGCAGGACAAAAATAAAGAATTTAAAGAAAATAATGTAAAACATACAATTCTATGGGTCAAAATGAAAGCTGAGATAAGAGGAAATTTCATTACACTATGTGCCTACAACAACTTAACAGTATACTTGAAAGCTTTAAAATAAAAAGAACTCAGGAAACAAAAGAAGAGTAAATTATAAAAATAATTAACATGAGGAGGAAAATAGAAACAAAGGAAAGAATGCAAAGAATCAAAGAAACAAAGAGTTTGTTCTTTAAAAGTCATGAGAGAAAAATACAAATTAATAAAATCAGCAGTGAAGAGAGTGGACATCAAAAGAAAGACCAAATTGGAAAATCCAAGAGAAATGTTTAATATTCTCAACAGATATCACTTGAAAAATTTTGTTCCTTTTGTACACAAATCCTGCAAGGAGAAAGATGGTCTCCTAGGAGTGTTCTCCCTCCTAAGCTCAGAGGAGAGTTCTCTATATTTTGCTCCAATAACTGTCCAAAGTGGTACTGGCCAGGAGCGCACAGGGCACAGGAACAGTGGAGCAGCTAGGGAAGAATCCTTTCAGTCTCCATCTGTACCAAGGACTCAAGGCTGTTATACAGTTCTCATACCCAAACGCTGCTCAGGAGAAATCTGGTCTTTCCAGGAGTGCTGACACACACTTACATGTCCACAGGAGAGACAAGTCTAGTCAGAGACAGCAAGAACAACACATTCACTCTAACTTCAGTAAGGTAATAGTCTGTAGCAGCTCCTACACTGTTGAAATGTCTAAAGTCTCTTCTGTCATTCCAGGCAATATCTTGAAAGTCACATTTTGTAAAATGAGAAAGCAAGTTATATCTTTCCAACATGCAATGGCAGAGAATACTCCTTCCCATTCCAATAGATAGAAATGAGTACATAGGGAGAGAGGATTGGACCAAGGCAAGAAGCAGAGCAGGGCAAACACCAAATTCCATGGCTTTGTCACAGACAACATTGGGCTTGACTTTCTAAACATTTACATGGCCCTCTTCCTGTGACTTCTCATACATGTCTCAGTTTGGTTACTTCCTCTCCCTGTATGCATTTCTCCATGGCAGACTAGTAAATGCCTTAGGTATCTCAACTAGTTGTGGTCACAAAATACAACTCAAGCATCATCCTCACAACTTCAAAGCAATGAACTCTCACAGAGTCTTCACTGGGGCTCTGACTCTGCCAAAGGATGGCTGGAATAGTGCTAAACTGAAAGCATAGAGGAAGAATCCATGACCATAAAATTTTGACCTTTCAGTTTCGAGAAGCAGCACAATATGGATGATCCTGCCAAGTTTGTCTTCTAAGTTGGTGGATCCTGCCTCACTTGGACCACAGTTGCAGCAGGTTTTATTTAAAGTTGATTCCTGGGACTAGAAAACACTTTGCCTCCTCTTTCCATTCATTTAAGACTTAGCAGGAGGAAGTGTTACACTTCGGGTACCTTACAGATAAGGGCATGTGCTCCACTAACTTCATAGCCATTTTTTTTTTAAATAGGGAAAGGGCATTTTATTTATTCAATGATGTTGTCAAAACAATTCCCATCCTTGCTTATAAATGTACTATCTCACTTACATAAAAAGAATGAACTATTAGAATGAATTTATATTCATCTTTTTTCTTTTCTTTTTTTTTTTGTCAGAGCTAAGTGCTCCTGCTTGATGATCTTTTTTTAAAATTTTCCATATTCTTTGTTTACATTCTGAAGGCTTTCCCCTTTCCCAGTTCCCCCCTCACCATATGTCCCATATATCCCCACCCCCCTCACCCTCCCCACCCCGCCTATTCCCCAATCACCACCTCAACATTTCTCTGTTCTGTTCTGGTACTCTCCTACAAAACTGGATCCTGTCCTTTCAGGACCAGGGTCCTCTCCTTCCTTCTTCTTGGGAATCTTTTGACTTGCTAATTGTGTCTTGAGTATTCAGAGCTTCTGGGCTCATTAATATCCACTTATCAGTGATTGCATTTCATGTGTATTCTTTTGTGATTGGGTTAACTCATTTTAGATGATATTTTCCAGATCCAACCATTTGCCTACAAATGGCATGAATTCATTATTTTTAATTGCTGAGTAGTATTCCATTGTATAAATATACCACAATTTCTGTATCCATTCTTCCTTTGAGGGACATCTGGGATCCTTCCAACTTCTGGCTATTATTTTAAATAAGGCTGCTATGAACATAGTGGAACATGTGTCTTTATTGTATGCAGGGGAATCCTCTGGGTATATGCCCAGGAGTGGTATGACAGGGTCCTCTGGAAGTGTCATGCCCAATTTTCTGAGGAACTGCCTGACTGATTTCCAGAGCAGTTGTACCATCTTGCAGTCCCACCAACAGTGCAGGAGTGTTCCTCTTTCTCTACATCCTTGCCAGCACCTGTTGTCTCTTGAGTTTTTAATCTTAGCCATTCTGACTGGTGTGAGATGGAATCTCAGGGTTCAGAGCCATTTTTTTTTAAGAGCTAGATACTGGAAAAGATCTAGATGTCCCTCAAATGACATATGGACACAGAAAATGCAGTTCTTTTACAAAATGGAGTACTATTCAGTGATTAAAAACAAAGACATCATGAATTTTGCAGGCAAATGGATACAGCTAGAAACTGTCATCCTGAGTGAGGTAGCCCAAACCAAAAGGGACATGCATGTATGTACACACTCACACATAAATATTAACCATAAAGTAAAGGATATCCATACTACACTCCATAGACTCAAAGATGTTAAACAAGAAAGAAGGTCCAAATGTGCATGGTGGAGTCTCACACAGAAGTGGGTATAAGAAAGCCATAGGAGGCAGATGGAAGAGAGAGAACGGATAAGAGAGTGGATGAGTCCCTGAGAGCAGGCCATTGATATTGCCTGTATACTGACAACTAGTGAGGCAAGGTTCTCCCACAGAACAGGAATGGAAGAGAGAATCTCAAGCATTAAAGATGAATAGAAAAAATGGATACATCTTTCAAAAAAAGTGGATTTTAAAAGTTTCCTGGCACTAAACAACAAGGAATTTTTGCAATATATGAAAAAGCAAAAACTACCAATTATTTGAATAAAAGATTATTAGCTAAAAGATCTAGAAAATATTTTTTAAGTAAAGGCAGTAAAATTTAATTAGTTAAAAACAAGTTGGGGGTGGAAGGGGCTTAGGATCAGCATCACTTCTAGGAGCCAAGGAACTGAGCATATGGGGGAAGTACACCAGATGCTCTCTGTATATATACCACTGTACCTTTAAGCTACTGAGCACAGACTGTCCTCTACCCAGCACCATAAACTTCTTGCCAGTGTTAGCTCAGAGGCCCACAGGGAATAGAGTCCCTATCTGCACCTCCTCCAGAGGCACCTGTAGACCTCCTAAGGTAAACAGGAACATATCTGCCACACACAGCACTAGAAGCCCAGGTGGAGGAGTTTGAAGGGAGGAGGGGTCTTAAGAAGAGCCATCTATAAGGTGAGGGCCAGCAGCACAAAGTGAGCCAAGAGAAAAGTCAAGGAAGGGAAGGAAGTAGGCTCAGAGGGAAATATGGTCATTAGCAACAAGTGGACAGTTATACAGACTCCAAGCCTGTTTCGAAATGGTGCATGAGGACGAGTTTCCAGTTTTGCAACCATCCACAGCATATAATGCTCATCCTCAAAGATGCCCTCAATTAAGGATCAGGATGTGTGGGGGTGACCTCCAGGGAGGAGGAACTGCACACGCCCCATATAAGGAGGCTGTCCATCTGTCCAGTTGCCTCCTTCTTAAATGCAGTCAGACAGGGGCAGGACTAGAAAATATTTTCAACGAAGTCATAAATGAAAAATTTCCTAAACTGAAGAAGAAGATGTCTATTAAGGTACAAGAAGCATCCAAAATACCAAATAGATTGGACAAAAAAAATCCCTTTGCCACATAATAATCAAATGCTAAACATAAGTTAAAGAAATGTTTAAAAAAACCTACAGCAGGAAAAATTAACAAAACTAGACAAAACAAAAACTAGTAATGTGTGAAATCAGAACTATTAGATTAACACCTGTCTTTTTTTTTTTTTTAACGCATTACTTATACAATGTCCTCCCTGCATGTATTCCTGCAGGACAGAAGAGGGAACCAGATCCCATTACATATGGTTAGGAGCCACCACGTGGTTGCTAGGAATTGAACTCATGACCTCTGTAAGAACTGCCAGGACTTGTAACCTCTGAGCCATTTAATTCCTGTCCTATACCTGCCTCTTAATGTATATTATAAAAGACAAAAGGGTTTGGACACAAGTGCTGCATAGGCAAAGAAACCATCACTGTTTTTACAGGAAAGCAACTGGTCCAGATGTTTTGGGCAGATATGATATTTTTAGCCACGATAGTGAGTTATTCAGAGGTCACTTCCTTATGTAACACATGAGAAGCATCACCAGGGACCTGGCAGGTGGTCACATCTGGCTGATGCTTCCTATCCAGGTCCAAAGAGGACCCACCACCCCAGCTTCCACTGCTCAGCCACCTGCCTCTACCCATTGTGGACAGTTATCCTGTGCTCACCATGTCTCAATTTCAAAGCTTCCCTGAGGTCTCCTCACAGCAGTGAAGAGCAGAGCTCAGAGCAGGACACAGAGAATCATTCAGACCTGCACAGACACAGCGAATCTGCAGAAAGGCACCCAGAAGATCCCGCCTCTTTGTCTGAATGGCAGGTCTGCGTGGAGGCCTTGATTGGCCAGTGAGTCTTACCCCTCCTTTAGGTTAATGTGTGCTCCAGGTCAAGAACCAGACCATTTCCAACTCTCTGAAGTGGTTTGTATCCCATTAGCATTACTGCCTGCCCTGCAGAAGGACTCTCACTACACCCAGCCCTGAGGGAGGGCCCACCATTACATCTCAGGCTTGTCAGCTGCCTGCTCCTCCCCTCAGTGAGCAATGATCCTGCACGTACCAGAACCTGACTTCAGATGAGCTTTCTCTACAGCACTTGCCTACTCCTTCCCCTCCTTCCCCTCCCCCTCCCCTCCCCCCCTCCTCCTCCTCCTCCTCCTCCTTCTTCCTGTAATCAAGGTGAATAGCTTGCATAGCCAAATCCTCAGGTGCAGTGCAGGTATCAATCTGACCCACAAGTGGAAGGAAGGGCTATAAACTTTAAAGAGTGAATTTAGGAACCAATAGTAGCTATGAAGGCAAAATCCAAGGATTCAGTAGTTGCTCAGTCCACAAGGCTGGATGTCTTGGCTTATCTTTAGAATGAGCTGGAATTCCAAAGAAGCTGGCTCTAATGCCAGTGAAGGAATGGACTTGCTATCAAAGTGAGAGCAAGCAGCTAAAGGGCAACAGCCTTCTTCTTCCATGTCATTATACAGGTTTGGAGAATAAGTCATGGCCAGATTAGTGGTGGGGCTTTACAGCTCAAACATCTGAATTAAAGCTGTGGCTTCTCAAATCAAGATCTGGTTTAAAGGTAGGTATTCCTATTTCAAAGTTCTGGTTTACATTAAGAAATGTAATTATGCCGAAAATGATTGAACTACACCTTGTACAAGCACAGACACATAAAAATGTTATAGTGCATCATGGGAACATTTTCTCAGTGTCTCAACTTCAAGTCTGATAACCATTCATATTCTCTTAATTGATTTACTGAAGAAAGAAAACAAAAGTATTTCGAAGAATACAAAATTGATTTCGAAGAAAGAAAACAAAAGTATCTGCAAAAAAGATAAACCTTAACAAAATATGACAGGAGCACTTACATCAATTATAATCCTAATTTCTGCAATTAGTCATGTGACCTTTGTTAATATTTACAACTACCTTCCCCTACAACCCATTCTGTATTTTCCCCAGCCTTGGTAATAACCTCAGTAGATCTGGAACTTTTCCTGGAGGAGTGATTCATACCTTCATTTCTGATGGGTCTGTACCCTTTGTCATCCTTTCTTATCCTGATGCCCAATTTGTCCACTGGGAAGACTGAAGGCTTGTTGTAGTTCCTGGAAGGAGTGCTCACTTTTCTATAACTAAAACTTACAGGCCAACAGACCTTAAGATCACAGTAAAATGAATAATTTTTTTTCTAGTGGGTCACTAAGGGTGACAGCATTGGTGTAGGTCTTCTTTCTCCTTGGGTGGGTGTTAGCTACCAAACAGTGAGGACAAAGGGAGTAGCCATGGCAATCTAGCTTGAGATGACTGTGAGTATTATAGGACAACCTCCTGAGACCAGCACAGTGAGTCAATTCTACTTGATTGATCTAGAAATAAGATATAAGCACTTTTAGGGTACAGGGAGAAAGAGTTAATTGGTCATAAAAGTATACCTAATTATCATATGGGCAGGAAAGACAGAATGGGACTTGTGTGCTGAGTTTAAGCAGCTCTGCCTGAGGACATTTTTCATATAAGGACAGGCACTTCTGTTCAGGGACATTGTCCAGACAAAGTCAGGCAGAGAAATGGAAGCCCTGCTGATAAAGGGAGTCCTCCATTTCTAGCTGAGTTACACTGAGATTTGGAGGACTGCGACTCCCACACAAGTTTCCCAGAACCTTGATGCCTGAAACCATGGATCTTGGTTATGAGAGAAACCATAGCAAACACTGGACACTGATTCAAAATATAAACAACCTAGGACCTTGCTCAGCTCTCCAGGTGTCTGTCCCATAATTGGCTGTGTAAAAGTGTCTTCTAAAGTTCATTCTATTTTTTTCTATCAGTTCAGTAATTTCAGAGTAATAAGGAACATGGTAATTAATATCATTAGAATCCATGATCATTGGCCCACTATCTCACTTCTCTCCTGTGAAATGAGTACCTTGGTCAGAAGCAATACTATATAGAATGCCATTGTGGTGAATGGGGCACTCAGCATATCCATGGATAGTGATTTTGGCAGAAGAAATATATGCATAAAAGTCAAAATCATAAGCAGAATATGTATCTATTCCAAGAAGAATAAAGCTTTGTCCTTCCCACAGAAGAAATGATCCAATGTGCTCAATCTGCCACCAAGTCACAAGCTGGTCAACCCAGGATACAGTTTCATATCTAGTGCTCAGTGTTGGTCTCTGCCGTAGATCTGGCACACAACAGCAGATATGGCAATGTCAGGCTTGGTGAATGGAAGACTCTACTCTTGTAACCATGCATAAACCCTAATGCTTGCACCATGGCCACTATATTCATGGGCTCACTGGAAAATGACAGATATGACTGGGATACAGATATGTATGACTTCCTACAGAGAGGATCATCCTACCTACTTTATTACTGGATGTTTGCTCAGGTGAAGTTACCTTTTGATAAGTATTTATATAGGACATAAGTATCTTTACATTCTTTGACTTGCCCACTCTAGAAATGTGGACACAATCTCCAGACCGCGCAGATGAAAGGACAGAACCAAACCCCTCAAGTTATTTCCTGACCTCTATACATATGTTGTAGTGCAGAAATACATACATGCACAATAAATACAAACTTTTTAAAAATCAATTTTCAAGCCACTGAGATGGCTCTTCAAATAAAACCACTTCCTACTAAATCTGACCACCTAGGTTCTCTTCCTGCAACTCACAAGAAGGAAGGACAGAACCAATTCCTGTAAGCTTTCCTCTGACTCCACATGCACGCTTTTGTTGTTTTCAACAAAAAACAGGATTTCTCTGTGAAGCCCTGGCTATCCTGGAACTCACCCTGTAGACTAGGTAGGCTGGCCTTAAACTTACAGAGATCCACCTGCCTCTGTCTCCAAAACTACTGGGACTAAAGGTGTGCACCGCCATCACCCAGCTTTAACTTTTAAAAATAAGAACTTACTTTTAACTGAAAAGAGAATTTGCCTCCTTAAAACAATAAGGCTCTCTATTGAACAATTGGATGATCCACATAAACAAACACACACTGACATCTAAAATAAAACCCATCAGTCAATGGCTGATCAGAATTTTCCACAACTCTGTCACACAGCCAAATAGCCAGAGGGACCAATTACTTATTCAATGAGTATGGTCCTTTTGAAAGCTAAGAACTTCTAAGGAGGGCTAACAATTTAACTCAGTCATCAGTGTTTGCCTAATATGCCACAAAGCTCTGAGTTCTAACACCAGCACAATAGGTAGATGAACATTGTGGCCCACATCTGTATTCCTTGTTCTAGGAAGGTGGAAGCAAGAGGATTAGAAATTCAAGGTTAACCTTAACTACAAAGTTCAAGGACAGTCTGAGATATATGTGATCCAGGATGGAATGGAATGAATGAATGAATGAAAAATCCCAAGAAAATATATCATACTAAAAGTAGCATAATAATCTGAGTAATACTAAATATAAAAAATAATTGTTGTAAAAAATTAAGAACAGGGCTAAAGAGATGGTTCAGCAGTTAAGAGCACCGACTCTTCTTCCTGAGGTCCTGAGTTCAATTCCTAGAAACCACATGGTGGCTCACAACCATCTGTAATGAGATCTGATGCCTATTCTGGTGTGTCTGAAGGCAGCTACAGTATACTCATATACATAAAATAAATAAAATTTAAAAAAATTAAGAACAATATGTAGTCTATTTTAGCCATAAGAATAAGAAGCATGACCACAATTGGACACAGTGTTGCCAAGCCTATTTAGAAACCTCAAAGGAATATACAAATCCTGGGTTGAGGATAGGTCAGTAGGCCCTAGGTATTATGAGAACATCAGAAGGTCTGGACCCCAAGTTAGACAGGACTACATCAATCAGAACAGAATATAAAAAGACCCTAGGAATTGAATACTAGACAGTATAAGGAACACAAGAGAATTCTTTGTTGTTCTGAGCTGTCTAGAGAGTTACAAACATACCAAAGTATGATCAGGGCAGACTTCGGGTTCCCGCTGATCTAATCTGCCATTAGGAACAAACCTAATCACAGGTTACCTAATAAATGGCATTATCAGAAGCCACATCTTCTTGATGTATAGCACACAAATCAGTCCCTGTGTGTGACCAAGCCAGCTTAGTCAGTCAACAGGGTCTAAAGGGAGTGAGCGAGGACTGAAAAGAAAAAGACAATTAGACATTATAACACCACTCAAACCTGTGCTAAAGTGGAAGAGGGTTTATTCTTCTCCAGTCAGTTTTTGTGCCATTCTAAGTACATGCAAAGAATAAGGTCAGTTCTAAGTCAAGGAACAAACAAGACAATAACCAAAGTCCCATGGTATTCAGGGACTTATAAGACAATCAAGATCTTGAGCCTATTTTTTTTTCCCTAGCCCAAAGTCAAACTCCTGCCTGAGCCTACTTCCATGTCCTAGCCTAATGTCAAATTTCTGCCAAATTCCTAGAAGCAGCCCCAAGAGCTCTCCACATGTATGGATAGTTACAGTTAGCCTCCCTGGGACTGAGGGTAATTTTAGTTCTCTTCATATATCTCTGATTCTCCATGTCCCTTTGTAGCTGGTCTTTGCTACTTTATGTGTTCTCTTTTTCCTCCCATCATTATCCTTTCCCCCCTTTTACCCCCTAACACTAGACAGGAAAGAAACAAGAACAGAGGGGAGAAAGGAATTAGGGAAATCCCTGAAACTGATTTCTTTTCTCTTTTTCTTTCTCTTTCTTCTCTTCTTTCTTGTCTTTTCTCCTCGGCTACTAACAAACCACAACCAACCTCCTCCCTATACAGCCAACAACTGGCCCACCTCAGCCCCTAGCCTATAGGGCCCCAACATTTATACACCCTCTGAAAAGTTCCCAGAATTCCAAATATAACACAATCACAAAAACTATCTGCTGCAGACAGAACCTCGATTCTGCTAGAGCACAAGGCAAATCATGGTCAGCTGAGCCTGAGTCTACTGCCATAGTAGGCAGTCCGAAGCAGCCCCGGGTTCCTATACCTGGAATCAAAACAAAAGCACCTTCTTATAATATTTGTTTTGTTTTTTCAAGGAACCAAAATTCCAGAATTCTCACTACATCCCTTCCTGTGCTGGGGAAAACTGTAGAGGACATTAACGTAGCCTACCATATACTTCAAGTCCACCAGGTCTCCACACTTCCCACCTAAACATTCTAAGACCAGACAACCGTGCCCACTCTACATATCTGGTTGCAAATGCCTGTCTTCTCCTAGAAATGAGTAAACTTTTAATTCTAAAGCCTAATGGCTTTCTGTTTCTACAGTTTCCTTTCTTCCTATCCCTTTAAGGGCACCTGTGAAACTACAAGCACGTTTGCATCCTTTACTCCTTCTCCTCGGGAAACTCGGTCAAATGACTTTGTCTTCTCTTTCCTGCGACCCACAACTAGCCCCCATCCGGGTCCCTCCCATCTACACGAGTTGAGCTGTCCATTCTCTCCGTCCCCCTCCTTCCGCCTTCCTTACTTTACTAGGTGGAACGCATCCCTCAGCTGACATAACACCAGCACTTCCGGCCCACCCCCTTACTCATTCCCAGCTTCCGGTTTCTCCAAGTTCATTTTCTCCTGTTAGTGGGTTCAACTTCTTCCTAGCCTCGGTCTCTATCCACAGAGGTACTGGTGCTCGGCATCTTAATATCCTCCTTCGAAGGCTTCATCCTAGTACTTTAGCAGCCAATAACACACTCCTACTTCGGCTTAGCCGGCCAAAAGGACTGACACAGCCGGATTGCCGCCGCTCGACGTCCGCGGGGGCGTCTGGGAGTTGTAGTCCGGACCAGCGAGTCGACGTAATTAGGGGATGAGACCTACTGGCAAGCGCCATTGTGTCTTTCGCAGGCACTCCGATCGCTGTGTGAAAGCCCGTCGGGGACAGCACCCATCTTTTATTTGCAACCTCTGGAGCCCAGTGTCGGCTTCGTTAGTGACTCCACTTCTACGGACCTGGGAGAAGGTGTGTAGTCGTGGGTCCGAATCCTGAGGAGAGATCGCTTTCTAGATGGGAAACACTTTAAGAAAACCAACCGCATGTAAATCGTCAATTTTATCAGAAAATGTTTATACTTCCACATTCAATAAACAGAAATATTTTTATGCCTACCATTTTATCTATGCAATTTTCCATGTTAATCTTCAATTTTAACATGTTATTCTATATTTTTCTATAATTTTATCAGAAATATTTTCCACGTAAATTTTCAATTCTACCATAAAATGTTTCTACTTCCTTTTTCAAATAATTTAGCAATCTTTTATGTCTACTATTTTACTCTTTAATTTTCCATGAAAATTGTCAATTTTAACGTGTTTCTCTATTTTTTCAATTTTATCAAAAAGAAAGAACGAAAGAAAACCAACCACATTCTGGATTCGAGGACATCAGCGTCTTCCCTCTGCTAGAGGGGAACCTGTCTTGTAAGCTTATGGGAGTCGTGGAGAGGACTCACTGTGCACTTTGCAATTTTGGGGTGGACTGGTCATGTCCTGCTGAGGGTGGGATATGGATAGAGGTGGGGGGAGCCTCTGGGCACATTGCTTAATGCCCCCCTTATCCACCTTCAGGTTCGTCAGCATTCTCCCTAATCCTGCAAGAGAACAGTGAGGACAGGATGGCTTCCACGCTTGCAACAACCTGGCCCCATGTGAGTCAAGGCTTCTTTTCACCTTTTGAATCTGCTCAGGGACCAGCTAGTGGTGAGATATCTGTTCTTAAATATGCTAGAGTTCCCAGAGGAGTTGAAGGACTGTCCAAAAGAGTGGTTAGAATAGAAGAAACAAACTGATTTTCTGAACCAGAACTGGCAAGCTAAATTAAGGCATTTCAATTAAAAAACACAAACACTTCTATTACATTTATTTTGGGTGTGGGTATGCACATGTGTGCCACTGCCTGCTTGTAGAGCACAGGAGACACCTTTCCGGATTGCTACCCTTCTTTCAACATATGAGTCCTGGAGATCAATCAAACTCAGGCTTGGTAGCAGGCACCTTTACCCACTGAGCCATCTCACCAGTCCTTTTCAACTTTTTTTTTTGTTTGTTTGTTTGTTTTCAAGCTGGGGTCTGATAAAAGAAACTGATGGGTGTAAAAAGATAAGAGGCACATGTTTAGTTTTCAGCAGCTACTTTAAGGAAGTGACAAAAAACAATAAAAGAGGTATAGAAGGGAGCCAACAGTCCTATACCTTGGCTAGTGAGAAATGAACAGGTTTTCACAGACCATAGGTCTCACTTGTCCCTGATTAGTATCAGACCAATTTGCGCAAGAATTCAGACAAAGGAACTTGAGATAAATAAAATGTAACTGGGTCATCTTGCTCAGCCTTTCTGTTTTTCTGTCACTTCGGAAGAGGAAAACCCATGGCTGAACTGCATCTTGTGGCTTTTAGGAATCTGTGAAGTTTGAAGATGTATCACTGAGGTTTACCAAGGAAGAATGGGCACAGCTGGATCTCCAACAGAAGTGTTTGTATAGGGAAATCATGATGGAGAACTACAGTAACATGATTTCAGTGGGTAAGCCAGCCTCCACTTTAATAACGATCTGTTCGGGTGGGTGGAGCATGCTTTTAATTCCAGCACTTCAGAGGTGGAGGAGGATTGGAAGTTCAATGCCAGTCTTGACTACCTGCCCCCATCCCAACGCTGAATGTGTGCTAACTCCGAACTGTTTGTGTTTGAGCTAGAGAAACCAGAGAAGTGTTAAAGGAGTGTAGAGCTTGATAAGAAAAAGGCACCTTTTTGGTATGACTTCAGCAGTTTCATCAAAGCAATACATAAAGGTCCTTGAATACTGGGCAGAGCCTATGAGAGACGTTTGTAGCTGTAGTGACAGGTGCTTACAATTTTTATGGCATGTCAAACATAAGGTGTTAGTATCCAGCAGCTCAGGGGCATCATCAAAAATTGTGATTCGTTTGTGGTTCTTAGGAAGTCTTCTGTCCTCTCTAGTTATTTCATAGCTGTGGCTCCAAGCTTTGTGTCTATGTTTAAGCAGAAACAGAAGTTGATAGTCCTGACCAGTTCTTTCTCAAATGTCAAATTTAGCAGGGAAGTAAAGGCTTTACCAGAATATTCCCCAGTTGACCAACCTCCATTTTTACTTTATGGCACCTTTGTTGTCAAGGAAACCCACGAAATCCAACAAAAGGAATGGATATGTAGTTGTCACTGCCCAAGACCTGAAGTCATCATGTCACAGCATGGGGAAAGGAGGAGACAGAATGTTGCAGCAAGACAGCATTTCCCTAAGCAGACCTCCAAGCCCTGTCTCTTTTCTGTTGAGCAGAGAATCACTTTTCCAAGACAAATGTGATACCTCAGTTAAAAGAAGTAGAAGACTGCTGGCCAATGCAGACAGAAATTCCTCAAGATACTCTTTCAGGTAAGAACCAGGCATATGGGAGTTTCCAAAAGGGATGCATATTCTGGTTATTCCGAGACTAATGTGTTCTAAATAGTACGAGAACCCAGGTGGCATGTTGTAGCAAGTATAAGTTATTTTCCAGTCTGCAGTCATTTTTTTCATGATGCTAGTGATTAAGCCCAGGCCTTTCACGTGATAAGCAGAGCAGACGTGCTACCACTTGAACTATCATCCCCAGCTTCAGTCTTTATTTAGGGGTAGGGTTTGTGTGTAGTGGTGGTGGTGTTTGGGTTGGGGGTTTTGTTGTTTTGGATTTTTGTCTTGTTTTGAGATAAGGTCTTAGGTAATTCAGGCTTTCCCTTAGCCTATTAATTAACTAAGGATATGAATTCCTAATCATCCCTTTGTCTTAGAAGTTCTAGAATTACAAATGTGTGCCACTACACTAGCTCCTGTTTTTTTTTCTAAGTTATTTTGTTGTTGTTTTTAAGCACTTAGACATACTATCCGAATACTTTTGTGAACTCAAGCATTTTTAACCTTCTTTGTTGTTGTTCTGTTTATCTGGTTTCACTTCATATATAGTAGGCATAAAATCTTTGAGCCTCCCAAAAATTCCAATTCATTCTTCTTCTGTTTGTTGGAAAGAGCATCTTTCTGTAGACTAAACTACTATTGTCATAGTACAGAAGCTTCTTCCGTGTTCTTGTGCTTTGTTGACTTTTTTTTCCTTTTCTGGGTACATTCCATAATGCGACACATTTTATTATATTTTAATGAACTTTAATAAATTTCTAAATTCCTTGTAGTTTAAAAAAATTATCTTAGCCAGGTAGTGGTACCACACACCTTTAATCCCAGCTGTAAAACAGCTGTAAGTTTAAAGACAGCTAGTGTACAGAACAAGTTCCAGGACAGCCAGGACTAAAAAGAGAAACCGTCTTAAACAAACAAAACAAAGACATCTTACATGTCTTTTAATCCTCCAGATAAAGACCAATTTGCCTAGAGTACTTGAGAGAAGATGTTAGAATGTACATTAAATTTGATTGGACTTAATTGTTACTTTTACCTGTTCTGGTTAATCCTGGCATGGTTGTTCTTATGAATTTTGTATGCTGCTAAATACTCTTAACACTGATGTTTTAATTACTTTTCTTTTGCTGGGAAGATATACTGTGACCAAGATACAAGAAAAAAGATTTAATTGAGGGTTTGGGTGTAGTTCAGTGGGTAAGTGGTAACAATCATGGTAAGGAGCATGTCAACAGGCAGGTAGACGTGGTGCTGAAGCAGTAGCTAAGAGCTTACTTCCTAATTCACAAGGCAGTAGACGTGGTGCTGAAGCTGTAGCTAAGAGCTTACTTCCTAATTCACAAGGCAGAAGCAGCTAGGGAGCTCAAGCTAACTGGGAATGGCTTGGACTTTTGAAACCTCAAAACTCAACCCCAGTGACACAGCTCCTCCAGTTCCACCAACTAGGAACCAGACATTCAAATATATTAGCCTGGAGGGCCATTCTCATTCAAATCACCACAATCCTCTTGCTGGCCCCATAAGCCCATGGCAGTATGTATTCAGTCCAACTTCAAAAGTCCCCATAGCCTTTCACAGTCTCAACCTTTAAAAGTTCATAGCCTTGGGGCTGGGGAGATTTCTCAGTGGTTAGAGCATTGGCTGTGCTTGCAGAGCCCTAGCAGTCACATGGCAACATAGAACCATCTGTAATTGCAGGGTCAGGAGTTGCATGATGCCCTGTTCTGTCTTCTGAGGGCACTGCACTCACACAAGTTCTCTTCTGAGACTCAAAGCAATCTCTTTAATTAAAACTCCATTAAAATGCAAAAAAGCAAGTTACATTCTTCTAATATGCAATGGCACAGAATATATATTTCCATTCCAGAAGAGGGAAAGTGAGGAAATACTGGACCTAATCAAAACGTAGCAAGGCAAACTCCAAATCCTGTAGGTCCATGTAATTAGGGGTTTACTTATAGTTTCCCCTGACCTGTAAAGGGGAAAGGCTAGTCCATGACCATCATAGTGGGTAGCATGGCACTGCAGCAGTAACTGAGAGTATATGTCTGATTCACAAGCAGAAGGCAGAGTGAGAGAGCTAACTGGGGCTGCCATGAGCTTTGAAACACCCCCAGTGGACTCACCTTGTCCAGCAAGGCCACAACTTGTAATCCTACTAAACAGTTCAACCAACTGACACCAAGTTTTGAAACATATGGGTCTATGGGTGTTAATTTTTTCTTTGCTTTGGACAATTACATAGTTCCATCATCATATCCAAAACATGATTCTGAAAGTAAAGAGTGGGTATCTGCCTGGCATGTAGGAAATGTGCAGGTTTTGATGAGCATGATGCTATTAGATTCTGCTATGTTTCACATCAACATTCATCTGAATGAGTAAATATTCATCGAGTGCTGTCTAATGAATGAAAGATCATTCCTATATGATGGAAATAGATAAATTTTGAGGCTACGAGTAGGAAACCAAAATACAAGAATGTTCAGGTTAAGTTACCAGAAGGCACCTGGTCTGAGTCAGGCTTTTACTGCTGTGAACAGACACCATGACCAATGCAAGTTTTATAAAAGACAACATTTAATTGGGGTTGGCTTACAGGCTCAGAGGTTCAGTCCATTGTCATCAAGGCAGAAACATGGCAGCATCCAGGCAGATATGGTGCATGAGGAGCTGAGAGTTCTATCTCTTCATCTGAAGGCGGCTAGTGGAAGACTGACTTCCAGGCAACTAGGGTGAGGGTTTTAAGCCCACACCCACAATGACACACCTACTCCAACAAGGCCAAACCTCCAAATAGAGTCACTCCCTGGGCCAATCATATACAAACCATCACAGCACCTGACCACATCAGCTGTGTGGGATGTTTGACTTTTATTGTTGAGGACTGGTGTGAGATGGCTTTTCACAGCTCACTCTGATTGGTTTGTGAACAAAGAGCTGTAACAGGATACAGATGGAGAAAGGAAGCAAGCACTAATAGTCTCTACAGTTGAAATGATGATGCCTGCAGTGAGAGAGTAGTAGCAGGTTTGGGGAGAATTAAAGAGTGTGTCTGACTCAAAGGTAGACTCGGTGGATCTAAGTAAGTAGATTAACTGGACCAAAAAGGTGCTTTGAATTCCTATGGGTGAAGGAAGCCTTGAAGGGATTTCCTGTGGCTGTTGTTCATAATTTGTATGCTTATTACAAGTACTCTTTGTGGTGCTGGAGGCCGATCCCAGAGTCTTGGATGTGCTATGCAAGCACTCTGCCTCTGGGCTACATACATCCCAGCCATGTATATTGCAAGGGAATCTTAGGCTGAATTTTTAAAAATAGCTTATTTTAAAGGTGTTAAAGGCATAAACTATTTTAAGCAGTAGAACTGTGGTTTTTTTTTTCTCTGTATAATGACATAATGTTAGGTAAAACTCTACACTAATCATGTGAAGAACTACCTAATAATATTTACCTTGAGAGTTGGATTTATACTGCACCAAGTCTCTACTTATCCTGTCAATAGATCATAGATGAAAAGGGACCAAAGACACATCCAAGGAGGTTTGCTGAGCCGATTGCTTGTTTGAACTTTAAGAGGTCCAGGTAGCAAATAAAAATATGAGATTTTAGAATGTCATACATTACTATTAACTGAAAAAACACATCTTCACTAGTGTCCCAACAGTAGTGTGCAATGCCTCTTATTAATGCACAAAAGTGATATTGAATCCAAAGTTCAAATTCTTTCTCACAACTAAGCTTACAAGCTTTTCCAGCCAGAATGACAGCACGGAATGTAGTTAGTGAGATAATATGAGAAAATGGTTAAATTCTAAGACAAATGTCACTTATCCTCAAGAAAGGCCTGAGGTGAATAGGGAATATGGGAAAATAAATTAGATTGTACTCATGTATTCAGTTATCATTTTGTGGCTATTCCAAAAGGCATAGCCACATGTATATACCTAAAGTGGGGCACTTGAAAGTTAACTAGACTTAATCATTAGAAGCAATGCATAAAAGAATATTGGCCAGGCATGGTGGCATATAACTTAAATCAAAGCGCTTGAGAGGCAGAGGAAGACTGATCTCTTAGGAATTCGAGAATACCAAGGTAGCATAGTAAGACCCTATCAAGAAATAAAGGAGAAAGAGATTAAGTAGTAGATGAGTAAGTTGTAATCATAGGAGAACCCTCAAAAATGCTTATTTTTTTCCTTTGTGTATGTGTGGTTTTGCCTATATGCTTTTCTGTACACTATGTGCATGTAGTTCCCACAGATATGCTCTTTATATACACATGCTTGAGCAAACATGTAGAGAATGAAAGAAATACTCATACAAAATGTTAGAATACATATATGCGGAAAATGAAGGAATTTCACTACAGATTCTGAGGACCTTATTAATTTGTTGAGTGTCTAGAATCTAGAGTTATCATGTATTTTGGATAAAGCCTAGTCCAGTACTGTTGAGTTTTGTTCAAGAACACATTTACTCATCTTTTATGCATTTTTCTCTCTCAGATAGGTTGGGAGTGATATAAAAAAAAAAGTGTACAATAAATATGTTTAGTTTGAGAAAACCCAATTTTAGCTCAGGTTGTATTATCTTAACTGTTAGATGACTAAAACAGGATATTAATCTGTAAAACCATGAATGTACTCTTTTGTAAAATTTCCAATATCTGAGAACTCCTCTAAGGGAAGAAATCTCAAAAGTATGATTGGAGCAGGAACAACTTCTGACCTAAGTAAGTTAGTTTTACCTTGAGAGCACTTGCACTAGAGTCCCAAACCCACCCCACAAAAATACAATTATCTTACACTGAATAATAGCATCTGAAAATTCTACAGCCATGAGAATGTGTATGAGAATATCAGAAGCACTTTCATGTGTAGCTCTCTTATTTGGTATCACAGTTGTACTATGGATAGTTTTAAGAATGTAATTGCTACTAGGAAGCCACTGAGCATTAAAGAAATCCCTGGCACGTTTACTATAAGTACAACAATGTGGAAGGTTTCAGTAGGAGTCCTCATTGGATTGTGTATCAGAGGACTCACACGGGCAAGGACTCTTTGGATGTATTCTCTGGGGGAAATCATCAGCTTTAACTCCTAAATTGTCTGAGAATGAGAAAATATACAACTAGAAGGGATTACAGTGAATAAGCATCCACACTTAAAATCTAGGGTCATCTAGGAAACCCTGCAATACATTGCTAAACCAATGAACAGAGCTTTGAAGCAAATATTGTGGGTGATGAAGGGGAGACATCCCTCTGAAGAAGTTTAAAAAAAAAATTAAAGCAAGAAACAAATAGCCCTGGTGTTATAGGCCAATAATCCCAGCTACTTGGAAAGCTAAGGCAGGTTCAAGGCCAATCTGGGCAATTACTTGTCTTCAAATAGGAAGCAAAAAGAGGGACTACAGATATACCTCAGTTGGCAAAGTATTTGGCCAGCATGCACAAGGCCTTCAATTGAATCCCCAGCACCACATAAACCAGGTATGATCACGGGTTCTTGTGCTCAGGAGGTAAGAAGAACATCAAAAGTTTAAAGTTTTCCTCTGCTACGTAAAGCTCAAGGCTACCCTGGGGTGGCTACCCTATCTCAAAATAGTATGGGTCGTAGGAACACCTCAGTGTTTGAGGAATCCGTTAGGGCTAGGACCTAGGCAAAGAAAGAAAAATCAAAATGGAAAGGGACAAAAATTCTACATGAATTTTTTTTTTGTTTTTGGACAAAATACAAATAACCAATGATATGTAAAATAAAAGACAAGTTTAAAAATCTATATAATAGAAGGAGGGAAAGAGAGGAAATCCATAGTTACTCTGCAATGCATGTAATTGATGATAGTACTTTTTAATGTAAGAATAAACCAGTTCCTTATGTACTTAACAAAACAGTATTTGTGTTTCTTAAAACATGTGAATGAAACTGGGTCTCACATATCTAAGGCTGGCCTTAACCTTACTGTTTAGCCAGGCTTGACCTTGAACATCTGATCCTCTTGCCTCTATCTCCTGTGTGCTGGGGTTACAGGCATGCATCACAGTGACTGGTTTTAATGAATTTCTGGGGATATGCTATGTAATTCTCTACCAACTGGGCTACATACTCAGCCTGATTTTATGTATGTTTTTTTAGATAAGTCTGTCTTTGTGACTCTAATTATCCTATAACTCAATATATAGATCAGACTAGACTTTTAATAGTGATCCCCTCTTGTCCCCCTGCCTCCCAAAGACAGTGATTATAGGAATATGCCACATTGCCTAGCTTTTGGTTTGGTTTTGATTTTTAGAATGTTCTGGGCCTTCTCTGGACCCTGGAATGAATTCCTTTCCTGCTGAGAGTCCCCTGATGAAGATCAAGCTTGTTGAGGTCCTTACATTGAACAAGGATATGGCTGGTCCCCGAAATGCCCTGATTCAATCCCTCTATCCAGAAAGTGGGGAAGACTTGAACCCAGGTAACCTCAAGCCAGCTCAACAGCCAAGCAAGTGTTTGACTGACACTGAAGCTTCGCGCCAGAAGTTCCGACATTTCCAGTATGAAGAGTCAGCTGGTCCCCAGAAGGCTGTGTCCCAGCTTCGTAAGCTGTGTCACCAGTGGCTGCAGCCCAATACACGTTCTAAGAAGCAGATCCTAGAGTTGCTGGTGCTTGAGCAGTTCCTGAATGCACTGCCTGAGAAGTTTCGGATGTGGGTAGAGTCACAGCACCCAGAAGATTGCAGAGCAGCTGTGACTTTGTTGAAGAATATGACCTCAGTGTCTAAGGATGATGGTGAGTGTCCTAGAAGGGTGAGGTGACAAACATCTCTTGTGAAGGCTTTGTGAGGGAATGAGGAGTGCTGGAATGACTGAGGATGTTCCCATTCCAGATCACAAATATCCATATTTTCCATGTTATCAAGTTAGAATTAATGGAAACCTGAAGTGTTTGGTTTCCAGCCCTGTTCACCCAAACAAAAACCTTCCATGGGCTTCAGTGGAAGCTTACAGATGCAATCCCCCCCCCCCCCGCCTTTATCCTTTTGGGCTCCCTGACACATAGCCGCCTTTATCCTTTTGGGCTCCCTGACACATAGCCACCCTTCCAGTTCTTTGAAGGGGCTATGGATGAAGTTCTAACTGCGGGAGGACCTGAGAATTGACTGACCCTGTGGGTCTTCAGAAAAGATGGGATGTAACAAGTGAATACACATATGATAGTCTGAAGGTGGTGAGGTGGTCTGGATACAGGTGGAGTTTATGGAGACTGCTTCTGTCACTGAAACCTACTGTGACAAGAACAGTAAAGAAAAGTAGGATGGATGTCCCAATGACACATAGACCAAGAATCTTGTGTAACCTGTAGAAGTTGAAACGGCAAAGAATGAGTTCTTCCTATATCCAAATAGATTATATTCAAAAATGTTAACATCTTGATTTAAAGCCAGTGAGGCTGATGCCAGAGCTCTGGTCTCTGAAACCTTAATATATTTTAGCATGATGTGGTAGGCCTATAATCTATGATACTCAAGAGGCCAAGTCAAGTCACCAGTTAAAGGCCTACCTGTGCTACAAATGAGTTCAATGTCATTGTGAAAAATTCATTATGATCCTGTCTCAAAATAAAAATGTATTGGGGCTATCACCCAGGAGTGGCACAGCATTCTGGCTTTAATACCCAGGATTTGGGGAGTGAGGCAGTTTATGACAGTTAACTGGAGTTCATTTCCCCCCAGAAGCTACATTAAAAAAACAAACAAACAAACAAACAAACAAACTGGGGTATTGTCATGTGTGCTTAACCACACTATTATAGTGGTTAAAGATGGGAAGGTCACTCAAGTTTCCTGACCTCCAGCCTGGCTACAAGTTCAGTGAGAGACACTCTCTCAAATGGGCAGAGTAAAGAATGATGGATTAGGACACCAGACATCCTTATCTAGCTTCTGCATGTGCCCAAACACATATGCACATACACTGTACTTACAAACACCAAAAAAGCTGTAAAGTGGCTCCAGGAAGAAGGAAACCTTACAGGAAGAGTGCCAGGATGCTCTAACTCTAGGCACACCTCTGCCTAGGGTTTCAATAAGAGTTTCGACTCATCCCCTTATCCATTTCATTTGGATGCCTTCAGCTGTCTTCATTGCCATTAAGGCTTTCAAACACAGAATTTCTCTTTCTTAAATGTTCCAGCAAAAGCTTCATTTGCTCAAAGTGTATAGTCTCCCATGTTTATCAGAGTCCATGAAGGTAAAGGGATTGCATGGTGGTGCAGACTGGGTGAGGTCATTTGTCCCCATCCTAGCTGGGGTAGAATCAACATGGTAATAGCCCATAGAGCATGTGTAGACACATGAGGAAAGCTAGACCTGAAAGAATCCTTGGAAGGACTGTTAATACTGGCCAGGGATGTTTAATATGATCAGAAGCACAAAATGGGTACACATTCTGTTACCAAGGGAAGATCCTCTGTTTGCCAAGGCAGAAAAGGGGGAAACCACACAAGCATGATAGGGGCTTGGAGATTAGAAACAGACTTTACCACTAAGGAAAAGGCCTTTGCTTCAGAAGCCAGATCCTGAGACAAATGCTGGAATGGGGAGACAATAAAAGATTTCTATAGTAGAAGTTGTCCATGCAGAGTAGCACTGGGCCCATCCAGTTATGGAAATTGGTTACTGTTGTGAAGAGGTCAACCATCAAGGGGCATAGGTATGCATAGGTCATGTATTGTATGTCTGATCGTTCTGTCTGCCTGAGATCTACCACCTCATTAACTCTTTATGTGGTATCTTCTTCAGCTCAGCTTGCCTGTTCTAGTGATGCCACTGATCAACTAAAGGAGAAAAGGATGAATGTGGCTATCTTACCAGTTACTGTACCACCTGAGGTAAGAAAAAACCTTTTGTTCCATTGGTTCCAGCTTCCTTTAAGGGACCACCCCTGAGATGTCCTTTCTATACTGAGCCTTGCCAAGGCTTCATGGGAGATAGGCCATTTTAACTTTCTGAGTTCTTGGAATTCTGAAGTGGAATTCTGAAAAATCCAAGTGTGAGGGGTAACCCTCTTGACATCGTAATGGGCATAAAGAAAGCAAACAGTAGGATTCTAAGAATCAAGATTGAGGGACATAAGAAACAGAACAATCACAGGTAGTTTGTAAGGACTACATTGTACCCTAGTTAGAATGAGTGAGCCCTTGTCCTTTGGGGAATCCCACTTAATTGGGGAATTAGGAATAAAGCAGCATAGGCTCCGATCAGTCTCAGAACTACATAATGAATATGCAATAGGATTAGCCTTGTCAGCAAGGATAATGGTGTGTTTATGGCATTAGTGTGTATTATGTATATGGTATTAGGAATATTAGTGTGTATATGGCTCTTTTCCTTACAAGTGGTTCATATTGGTTCAGGTATGTGATTAGAATTGCTGGCTCTCATGTAATGGGCAATGTGGGCTAGGTTTCAGGCAAGGCTGCTACCTGGGAATGGGAAGAAACTGATCCCATACTCATTGCTCTGTATTTTGTTCCTTCTAAGGTAGGCGCTGCTACATCTGGGCAATATACCTCCCAGATCGAGGCATGGTGGTGAGATGGAAGAGTCTTCCTTTTAGAATCCTTAGCTGCTTATAAGATACTGACATGGCATAGGTGAATATTATACATAGGTCAGACCTGTCTATTAACATTGTAGGTTTTACAGTACAGGACAAGACTGTTTCCTATTTCCAGAGGGAGAAGGTCCTTTGAGGGATGTTGTCCTTACAAAGCAGGCTTAATACAGATGCTAGTATAATGAGTGTAGCATGCTTATTGCACTTGTAGCTCTTTGTCAATCAGGAGCTCTGCCTACCAGCTTGGGACCCAGACTTTAGTTTGGAGAAATACTCTGTGGATCTCTTTCAGGGTCAAAAACAACATTGCTTCTGTGTAAACCACCAAAGCAGAGAATTCCCTATGTGTGGTAGAATGTCCCAGTAGCCTTTCTTCAACCCACATTGCAAACATCAAACTTTATAACATTACAGGAGCCGGTGACTTGCCAGGATGTGGCTGTTGACTTCAGTCAGGAGGAATGGCAGCTACTAAGTCCAATGCAGAGGATCGAGTATCATGATGTGATGCTAGAGACCTTGGACAACTTGGTGTCTGTGGGTAAGTCCATTCCTACAATTAGAAAGTCCCAGGGTCCCCAGATCTCTCAGTTTTTCTCTACTCAGTGTCAGAACTGGCTGTGTTCTCAAGAATCTCTTGCTCTATCCATGATCTTTTTCTGAAACTGTGACCCTGCATTGGTAGGGAGCCTTGAGCGCACAGGCAGCCTCAGGTTTGGTTTGCCTGGGGGAATGAGAAAGCTCCTGGTTTTGCTGCTTCACAGCTTGTCACTCCCTAGACTAAATGACTGAGAAGATGTAACCTTATTTCTTAATACTGTCACTCTGGCACTTATAACTGCAATATGTATATCTTTTGGTTTCTTTCAGGATGGGAGCCTACACTGGGAAACAGAGATTTAACTCCAGATTCTCCCATTCCTGTACTAAAACAAATTCATGATCTAAACCTTAAAGATCTTTCAAGGAATTGTACCCAGTCCACTGTCTTTGAAAGTATCTCGCAAGATGGGGTCCAAGAAATGCATACCATAGAATCAAATCAAGTGGGGCTTCTACAGGAAAAAGGCCACCCTCAGAAGAAGCTCTCTGAAAGCTCCAAGTCTCAGGACCAAACTAGTCTTCACAAAAGCCAGCGCTCACTCAATGAAGTTCTTCCTAGAAAGCATGTAAAAGTTAAGCAGAAGGGCACTGGAAAGGGGAAAGGCAGGATAAACACCATTTCCATGACAGGAGGTTTACGCATAAGGAATCAGCAGAAGAACTCTGTGGAGTGGCAAGGCAGAAGTGGCAGCAATCCAATGACACATGGCTCCTCTATAAAAAAACACCAACAGGGTTCTGAGCAGGGAAAAGCTCAGGCCAGCAGAGATCCCATTAAACTTACTGTGCCTGAAATTTTTTACCAGAAAGCCACTGGCTCTGAAGAGGGTAGATTTAGGGATAGTAGCAATGCAATGGTACCTGAATCACCCACAAACATTCACCAGAAAGGCCCTGAATGGCATAAGGTTGGGACAAGTAACAAATCCATGTTCCAAGGTTCCTCTGTACAAAATCACCAGATGCTGTCTGGGACAGGAAGAGCCAGGAACAACAGTATCTTGTCACATGCTTTACCTGTAAAAATTCACCAGAAACATTATGAAGAAGATAAAGTCCAAGGAAGCAGGAATTCATTAAAACATGTAAAACCTCAGCAGGAGAGTTCTAAAGGGGAAAGAATCAGGGAACTTAGCACTTCCAAAAAACGTGCTCCCTATATAAAAAATCACCTAAAGATCTCTGAAAGAGGAAAAGGCAAGGAAATCAATCCTTCCATAAAATGTGGTCCCTATATAAAAACTTACTATAAGGGTTCTGAAGTGGGAAAGCTAAGGAGAGCCAACAATTGTGGGATAGCCAACAGCCAGCATGCTCAGCAGATATTCTTCATAAAAATTCACAAGGGGAGTCAAGTTTGCCGATGCAGTGAATGTGGTAAAATTTTCCGAAATGCTAAGAATTTCTCTGCCCATAAGAAGATCCACACAGGAGAGCGGCCTTACATGTGTATGGCCTGTGGGAAAGCATTTATTCAGAGCTCCTCCCTCACACAGCATCTTAGAATTCATAGTGGAGAGAGACCATTTGAGTGTTCAGAGTGTGGAAGGGCCTTCAGTGACCGCTCAGCCGTCTCTCAGCACATGAGAACTCATACTGGAGCTAAGCCCTACCAATGTCAGCACTGTGGGAAAGCTTTCCGCCAGAGCTCCCACCTCACCAGGCATGTGAGAACTCATACTGGGGAGCGACCTTACATGTGCACCAAGTGTGGGAAGGCATTCACACAGAGCTCAAGCCTTATTGTGCATCAGAAAACACACGGGATAAAGTTCAAGAAGCAACCCAAATTGTAGCCTTTGTGCCTTTCTGTAAGGCAAAGGACATTGTCAAAGGACTAAAAGGCAACCAACAAATTGGGAAAAGATCTTTACCAACCCTACATCTGACAGAGGGCTTATATCCAAGATATACAAAGAACTCAAGAAGGTAGACTCCAGAGAGCCAAATAACCCATTAAAAATGGGGAACAGAGCTAACCAAGGAATTCTTACTTGAGGAATATCAAATGACAGAGAAGCTCCTAAAGAAATATTCAACACCCTTAGTCATCAGGGAAATGCAAATCAAAACAACCCTGAGATTTCACCTCACACCAGTCAGAATGGCTTAGATCAAAAACTCAGGAGACGGCAAGTACTGGCATAGATGTGGAGAATGAGGAACACTCCTCCACTGCTGGTGGGGTTGTAAGCTGGTACAACTACTCTGGAAATCAGTCTGGCGATTCCTCAGAAAACTGGGAATGATACAAACGGAGGACCCACTATCCCACTCCTGGGCATATACCCAGAGGATTCCCCAGCATGTAATAAGAATACATGCTCCACTATCTTCATAGCAGCCCTATTTATAATAGCCAGAAGCTGGAAAGTACTGAGATGTCCCTCAACAGAGTAGTAGATACAGAAAATGTGGTATATATACACAATGGAGTACTATTCAGCCATTAAAAACAATTCATGAAATTCTTGGACAAATGGATGGAACTAGAGAATATCATCCTAAGTGAGGTAACCCAATCACAAAAGAACACACATGGTATGCACTCACTGATAAGTGGATATTAGCCTAGAAGTTTGGAATGCCCAAGACATAATTCACATATCAAATCATGCCCAAGAAGAAGGAAGGAGAGGCCCCTGGTCCTGAAAAGGTTCAGCAGTGTACGGGAATACAAGGACAGGGAAGTGGGAATGTGTGGATTGGGGAACAGAGAGGGTAGAGGGCTTATGGGACTTTTGGGGAGAGGGGATCCAGGAAAGGGGAAATTATTTGAAATGTTAATAAAGAATATATCGAATTAAAAAAACTGAAATGTCCCATTGATGCATTATTTATTTGATGAGTATAGTATTTACTGTTCTTACCTGTCTCTTCTGATTAGTTTGCCTTGAAATCTATTTTTTTAGATATTAAAATGGTGACACCAGCTTACTTCTTAGGTCTATTTTCTTGGAATATTTTTCCCAACCCTGTATCCTGAGTCTACACCTATACTTAATGTTGAGGTGTTTTTCTTGGATGCAGCAGAATAATGGATCCTGGTTTTGTAACCATTTTTTTTCTGTGTCTTTTTTGTTTGTTTTGTTTTTGTTTTTGAAACAGGGTTCCTCTGTGTATACATGGCTGTCCTGGAACTTTCTCTATAGACCCTACTATCCTGGAACTCACAAGAGATCTACCTTCCTCTGTTTCCCTCATGCTGGGATTAAAGATGTCCACCACCACTACCCAGCTAGTTTGTGCCTTTTTGTTTAGTAATTGAAACTATTGATGCTGACAGATATCATTGACCAATGATTGTTGATTCCTGGTTTTTGTGATTGTTGTTAATGGTGGTGGTAAGGAGTATATGTGTTTCCCTTCTTTAAGTTTTGTGTTTTCTTCAGTGTAATTAACCTATGGTTGGAATTTTCTTTATATCACCTTCTGTAGGATTGGTTTTATAGATATTGTTTAAATACTGCTTTATTTAGGAATATGTTTTTCAATCTATGGTGATTGAACATTTTGCTGGATTTACTTGTCTGGACTGGCATCTGTGGTACTTAGAGTCTGCAGCACATCTGTCCAAGTCCTTTTGGCTTTTACTGCCTCCATTGAGAAGTCAGGTATGATTCTAATAGGTCTGCCTTATATGTTATTTATTCTTTTTCTCTTGCAGCGTTAATATTCTTTGTTGTTGTTATTCTATACCAACAAAGGCGATGTGTTGCCTGGAAGGAAATATTCTTTAGATCTGATAGTTGTGTTTATTGAGTGTCCTAAGTACAATGTATTTCAGGGTTTGGGAAACTGACACTTGGGAATAAGGATAGGCTAGGAACCTGAGGGGGATGTTCCCAGGAGTGCTGAGACCAGAGATTTTAACCAGAATTTCATCTCCTTGAAATGGGGGGAGATGGTGAAGAAAGGACATGCCAAAAGTTCTGCTATAGTGCTGCAGGTGAGAGAGGAGCAGAAGAAGAGGGAAAGATCTACAGAGAGCCTACCTGCTTCCCCAGCAGGAGTGGTCTGTGGATTAGCAGGGGGGTAACAACCTGTTTGGGGGGCTGGAATAAAGCAACAAGTCAGGGAATGGAGGCTAGAAAGAGATGGTCTGTGAAATCCAATGGAGATGTGGGTGAGATGGGGGATAGGAATGCTGAAGCCAGTGTTCTGTTATAAACTTAAGGATAAGACTGGAGGGTTGAATTTGGAGGGGGGGGTGAATAAAGTCTTCAGGTAGCTTACATGTTTCCCTGACCTCCTTGGAAGATGTGTTCCTAGTGAATTCCTACTGTTATTTGATGTTAGGATTATGGGATGAGTTTTGTAAAGGAAGATTGGGGAGAAGAACTCTGTGATCCATTTAGGATGGGATTAGAGAGGAAGGGTAGAACACATCCTAAAGTGATGAGTGGGACCAAAGTGGGAAATGCCTCAGTTGGAGTTCTCACTTTGTTGCTCTTTGAATTTATACGGAAGAGCAATACCATGACTGCCTTGAGTGAGGAAAGTCAATCAAGCACTTATTAGGCACCAGAGAAATCATTCAAGAAAGAATTATCATTAGTGTCACTACATGGAATACACTACATCCAGAATTCTCATATCATAGAGTATCAAATAATCCATATTCTAATATTGCAGAAAAGCTCAAATTCATAAAGGTAAGAAATCCTTCAAATGGAGGTATTACTTCCTTGTCATACACTTATAAAATCCAGTCAGTATAAAACCACATGAATTAATAGGAAAAGTTTCTAGCAGATCATCTAACCTTTTAGGTCACCAGAAAATTTCTCACTGGACAAAAATTCTATGCATGTAATCAGTGAAGAGTACTTTTAAAGCACTATACTCACATTGAGTACTAGCAAACTCATTGTAGAAAAAAATCTGGGTACTATTTTTCAATGTCATATTACAGTGTCAATCTGTGATCCCATAAACTAGTCCAATGAAAAGTGATCAATTCCAATAGTTCTTTATGCCACATATTTCTAAAATGGAAAAAAAAGATTACAAGGAGATGAGGATGAATAATTTCTACATGAATGTGTAAAAGGTGTTCTTTAGAATAAAATAACATTGATAGAAACACTGAAAGGGTAGAGATAAATATACCATTAGCTTCTTGATGTATATCTTAGATATACATCCACTTGGACCAACTTTTGTAGTTTCCAATCTGTTTTATGAAAATTCCAAATCACATAATTGTGTTTCAAAAGCATGACATATAAAATTATACTTCCAGTTTAAAGTAAATTTGCCCATGAATCACAAAAGAATGAAAATAGAATGAGTAAATGATTATTCTTAAATATTTAAGTATTCATGTGATTACTCAACAATGAATTGGTTTGGTTTGGTTTGGTTTTGTAAAAAGAGCAATGTAAGCTGGAGAGATTGATGAATGGTTAAGAACATTGACTGCTCTTGCAGAGGTCCTAAATTCAATTCCCAGCAACCACATGGAGGTTCAGAAAGATCCGTAATGGGATGCCCTCTTCTGGTGTGTCTGAAACAGCTACAATGTGCTCATGCATGAAATGAATAATTTAAAGGGGGGGCAGTGTAGCCCTACATGTTCTGGAACTCCCAATACAGACCAGGCTATCATTCAAATCAGAGAGTTCACCTGTTTAATAAGTACTGGGGTCAAAGGCATGACATACCACAGCCAGGTCGAACAATATGTTTTTTTAAAGCAACAAGACAAAGATTCTGTTTTTAATGCTTTTGTTTTGTTTTGTTTTTTGGGGAGGAAGGTTGGATATTTTTATTTACATTTTATATGTTTTCCCCTTTCCAGGTCTCCCCATCAGAAAACCCCTATCCCATTCCACCTCCCCCTGCCTCTATAAGGGTGCTCCCCCACCCACTCCCCCATTCCCATCTTCCCACTCTGGCATTCCCCTACACTGGGGCATTGAAATCCCTAAGGCCCAAGGGTCACTTCTCCCACTGATGTTCAACAAGGCCATCCTCTGCCACACATATGACCAGTGTCATGGATCCCTCTATATGTATTCTTTGGTTGGTGGTCCAATTACTTGGAGCTCGGGGTAATCTGACCTGTTGACACTCTTGATCCCTCCATGGGACTGCAAACCACCTCAGCTCCTTCAGTCTCTTCTCCAACTCCTCCATCAAGTACACTGTGCTCAGTCCAGTGGTTGGCTGTGAGCTTTTGCCTCTGTACTTGTCAGGCTCTGGCAGAACCTCTCAGGAGACAGCCATATCAGGCTCCTGTCAGCAAGAACTTCCCGACATCTACAATAGCATTGAGGTTTGGCAACTGGACATGGAATGGATTCCCATTTGGGGCAGTCTCTCGATGGCCTTTCTTTGAGTCTCTCCTCCAAACTTTTTCTCCTTATCTCCTCTTGTGAGTATTTTGTTCCCCCCTCTAAGAAGCACTGAAACACCCACACTTTGGTCTTCCTTCTTGAGCTTCATATGGTCTGTGAATTGTATCTTGGGTATTCCAAACTTTTGGGCTCATATCCACTTATCAGTAAGTACATACTGTGTGTGTTCTTTTGTGAGTGGGTAACCTCAATCAAGATGATATTATCAAGTTCTATCCATTTGCCTGCTAATTTCATGAAGTCATTGTTTTTTAACAGCTGAGTAGAATACCATTGTGTAAATGTACCATATTTTCTGTATCCATTCCTCTTTTGAGAGACATTTAAGTTGATTCCAGCTTCTGCCTATTATAAATATGGCTTCTATGACCATAGTGGAGCATGTGTCCTTATTACATGTTGGAGCATCTTTTGGGTATATGCCCAGGAATGGTATAGCTGGGTTCTCAGGTAGTACTATATCCAGTTTTCTGAGGAACCACCAAACTGATTTCCAGAGTGGTTGTAACAGCTTGCAATCCAGCCAGCAATGGAGGAGTATTCCTCTGTCTCCATATCTTTGCCAACACCTGAGTTTTTGATCTTAGAAATTCTGACTGGTGTGAGGTGGAATGTCAGGGTTGTTTTGATTGTCATTGCTGATGACTTCAGATGTTGAACATTTCTTTAGGTGCTTCTCAGGCACTTGATTTTACTCAGTTGGAAATTCTCTGTTTAGCTCAGTTCAATACAATTTAATAGGGTTATTTAGTTCTCTGGGGGTCTCACTTCTTGAGTTCTTTGTATATATTGGATATTAGCCCTTTATCAGATGTAGGATTAGTAAAGACTTTTCCCAATCTGTTGGTTGCCGTTTTGTGCTATTGACAGTGTGCATTGCTTTACAGAAGCTTTGCAATTTTATGAGGTACCATTTTTCAATTCTTGATCTTAGAGCATAAGCCATTGGTGTTCTGTTCAGAAATTTTCCCATGTGACCATGTGTTCAAGGCTTTCCCCCACTTTCTCTTCTATTAGATCAGTGTATCTGGTTTTATGTGGAGGTCCTTGATCCACTTGTACTGGAGCTTTGAACAGGGAGATAAGAATGTATCAATTTGCATTATTCTATGTGTTTACAGCCAGTTGTGCCAGCATTGTTGAAAATGCTGTCTTTTTTTCCACTAGGAGGTTTTAACTCCTTTGTCAAAGATCAAGTGACCATAGTTGTGTGTGTTCATTTCTGGGTCTTCAATTCTATTCCATTAATCTACCAGCCTGTCACTGTAGCAGTATAATGAAATTTCTAACACTATTGCTTTATAAAACAGCTTGAGTACAGTAATGGTGATTCCCTAAGAAATTCTTTTACTGTTGAGAATACTTTTCACTATCCTGGGTTTTTTGTTATTCCAAATGAATTTGAGAATTGTCCTTTCTAACTCTGTGAGAAATTGAGTTGGAATTTTGATGGGGATTGCATTGAATCTGTAGATTGCTCTCAGCAAGATGGCCATTTTTACTGTATTAATTCTGCCAATCCATGAGCATGGGAGATCTTTCTATCTTCTGAGGTCTAACTTGAGTTCTTTCTACAGAGACTTGAAGTTCTTGTCATACAGCTCCTTCACTTGTTTGATTGGGGTTACACCATGATATTTTATATTGTTTGTGACTAATGTAAAGGGTTTCATTTCCATAATTTCTTTCTCAGCCCATTTATCCCTTGAGTATAGGAAGGCTACTGATTTGAGTTAATTGTATATCCAGACACTTTCCTGTAATTGTTTATTAAGTTTAGAAGTTTTCCAGTGAAATTTTTGAGGTTACCTAAAGTATACTATCATATCATCTGAAAACAGTGATAATTTGATGTCTTCCTTTCCAATTTGTATCCCTTGGTCTCCTTTTGTTGTCTGATTGCTCTAGATAGAACTTCAAGTACTATATGGAATAGATAGGGAGAGTGTGGGCAGGCTTGTTTGGTTCCTGATTTTAGTGGGATTGCTTCAAGTTTCTCTCCATTTAGTTTGATGTTGGCTACTAGTTTGCTGTATAGTCCTTTTACTATGTTTAGGAATGGATCTTGAAGTTCTGATCTTTCCAAAACTTTTAACATGAAGGGATATTGAATATTGTCAAATACTTTTCCAGCATCTAATGAAATGATCATGTGTTTTTTTTCTTTGTTGTTTATTTAGTGGACAAAATTCACTAAATTTAGTGTTGTTTATTTATTTGACAAAATTCAGCATCCTTTCATGCTAAAGGTCTTAGAAAGAGTAGGAATTCAAGGCCCATATCTAAACATAGTAAAAGCAATATACAGCAGACCAGTAGCCAACATCAAGGTAAATGGAGAAAAACTTGAAGCAATCCCACTAAAATCAGGGACTAGACAAGGCTGCCCCCTCTCACCATATCTCTTCAATATAGTACTTGAGGTACTAGCTAGAGCAATTCGACAACAGAGGGAAGTCAAAGGGATACAGATCGGAAAGGAAGAAGTCAAACTATCACTTTTCGCAGATGATATGATAGTATACTTAAGTGACCCAAAAACCTCCACCAGAGAACTCCTGCAACTGATAAACAACTTCAGCAAAGTGGCTGGCTATAAAATCAACTCAAGCAAATCAGTAGCCTTCCTATACGCGAAGGATAAGCAGGCCGAGAAAGAAATTAGGGAAATGACACCCTTCACAATAGCCACAAATGATATAAAGTATCTTGGAGTGACGCTAACCAAACATGTGAACGATTTATATAACAAAAACTTCAGGTCTCTGAAGAGGGAAATTGAAGAAGACATCAGAAAATGGGAAAATCTTCCATGCTCGTGGGTTGGCAGAACTAATATAGTCAAAATGGCAATCTTGCCCAAAGCAATCTACAGATTCAATGCAATCCCCATCAAAATCCCAACTCAGTTCTTCATAGAGTTAGAAAGAGCAATTCTCAAATTCATCTGGAATAACAAAAAACCCAGGATAGCTAAAACTATCATCAACAGCAAAAGAACTTCTGGGGGAATCAATATCCCGGACCTCAAGCAATATTACAGAGCAGTAGTATTAAAAACTGCATGGTATTGGTTCAGTGACAGGGAGGCGGATCAATGGAATAGGATCGAAGACCCAGAATTGAACCCACACATCTATGGCCAATTGATCTTTGACAAAGGAGCTGAAAACATCCAGTGGAAAAAAGATAGCCTTTTCAACAGATGGTGCTGGCTCAACTGGAGGTCAACATGCAGAAGAATGAGAATTGATCCACTCTTATCTCCTTGCACTAAGCTCAACTCCAAGTGGATCAAGGACCTCCACATAAATCATAGACACACTAAAACTAATAGAAAAGAAACTGGGGAAGACCCTTGAGGACATTGGCTCAGGGGGAAAATTCCTGAACAGAACACCAATTGCTTATGCTCTAAGAGCAAGAATAGACAAATGGGACCTCATAAAATTACAAAGTTTCTGTAAGGCAAAAGGCACTGTCAAAAGGATAAATCGGCAACCAACAAATTGGGAAAAAATCTTCACCAACCCCACATCCGACAGAGGGCTAATTTCCAATGTATACAAAGAACTCAAGAGGTTAGACCCCAGAAAACCAAATAACCCTATCCAAAAATGGGGTACAGAGCTAAACAGAGACTTTTCACCTGAAGAAATTCGGATGGCTGAGAAACACCTTAAAAAATGTTCAACATCATTAGTCATTAGGGAAATGCAAATTAAAACAACCCTGAGATTTCACCTCACACCAGTCAGAAGGGCTAAGATTAAAAACTCAGAAGACATCAGGTGTTGGCGAGGATGTGGAGAAAGAGGAACACTCCTCCACTGCTGGTGGGAATGCAAGCTGGTACAACCACTCTGGATATCAGTATGGCGGTTCCTCAGAAAACTGGACGTGATACTTCCAGAGGACCCAGCCATACCACTCCTGGGAATATACCCAGAAGATTCCCCAGCATGCAATAAGGATACATGCTCCACTATGTTCATAGCAGCCTTATTTACAATAGCCAGAAGCTGGAAAGAACCCAGATGTCCCTCAACAGAGGAATGGATAAAAAAAAAATGTGGTATATATACACAATGGAGTACTATTCAGCCATTAGAAACAATGAATTCATGAAATGGATGGAGCTGGAGAACGTCGTACTAAGTGAGGTGACCGAGTCTCAAAAGAATACCCATGGTATACAGTCACTGATAAGTGGATATTAGCCTAGAAGCTTGGAACACCAAAGACATAAATCACATATCAAGTGATGTCTCACAAGAAGAAAGGAGTGGACACTCGTGCTAGAATGGACCAAAACATCATTGTGGGGGAGTACAAGAACTGTGAGGGGGGAGGGGGTGGATGAGGGAGCAGGGGGAGGGAAAAGGGCATGTGGGACCTTTGGGGGTGGGGAACCAGAAAAAGGGAAATGAATTGTAAATATAGAATATATCCAATAAAAAAAAAAGAAACTTTAGGCAAATGGTGGGAACTGGAAAATATCATCCTAAGTGAAGTAACCCAATCACAAAAGAACACACATGGAATGCCGTCACTGATAAGTGGATGTTACCTCAGAAGCTCTGAATACCCAAAATATAATTCACATATCAAATGATTTCCAAGAAAAGAAAGTAGAGTACCTTGTTCCTGGAAAGACTTGATTCAGCATTTTAGGGGGTTACTAGGACAGAGAAGTGGGAGGGGGTTTATTGGTGAACAGGCAGAGGGAAAGGGGCTTATGGGACTTATGGTGAAGGGGGAACCGAGAAAGGGGAAATCATTTGCAATGTAAACAAAGTATAGAAAAATTAAAAAATAAATAAAAATTAAAAAATAGAAAAAGAAAAAAAAAGCATCCCTCTGTCATGATATTTTTTTAATTGCAGAGACATGTTCATTGTACCAAGCAACCTTTCCTGATACTATCTTTCCAAGAACCATTTTTAAGTCTCTATTGATCGGACTTCAATATCTTCTAAATCTCTATTGACCAGATATAACTTCTCTATTTTATAAATCTGTTGATCAGATATAGCTTTCCATGTTACGTCTCTGTTGATCAGACAAAGCTTCCTCAGAAGAGGTATGCAAACAAGAGTTACCACTCTCCACAACTGCTTACTTGGTGTAACTGTAGCTGTTTCTCTAGGGAAATGATTACATGTCCTCAAATACCCAGGATTTATGGTCATATCTTGAGTAGCCATAGAGTCAGAAAAAAGAGAGGAGGGCCTTACCCCTCAAAAGACTATTGAGAAAAACAGAGAATTAACCACAGGGCTTTCAGTCTAGGTGATTCCTGCCTTGACCATAACTGACAAAGTGAAACTAAGTATGGCCATGAGTCTAGACAGCATAGCGAAAGCAAAGAGAGTTTGTAATATATGCAATCTAGGTAGTAAGCATAGAACACTGCCTGCTCTTCCATAGTACTGGAGTTTGATTCACAACACCCCACGTCCGCTCACAACTGTAACTCAACTCCCAGTACATCCAAAGACACCATACACCCATATTGTGCACAGAAACACATGCAGATAAAACAGCTGTACACATAAAATACAATTTAAAAGCAAGGAAAGAATGTGTTCTTGTTAGGCAAATGATAGTGTTGATCTGAGGCAAATGCTATCTGATTCAGGGAGTCTACCTGGTACTTCCTTTACCATTCTGTCTAGCTCTGTACTTTTCCTGTGAGCTGTCATGTGGGTGCTGGGGATTGAACATGGGTCCTATGAAAAAGCAAGTGCTCTTAAACACTGAGCCATGTCTCCATCCTGATGAACACATTATCATCAGCTTAACATACAAGTTTTAAAACTCCAGATTTTGGTTTTCAGTGACTGTAGTGGCTATTCCTGGTTGTCAACTTGACTATATCTGGAATGAACTACAATCTAGAATTGGAAGGCTCACCTAGGATCCTAATCTGGAGGCTCAGAGATATAAGTTTTTGACCTGGACTTAGCATGGAGATCTTGAAGCATGGTGGCTATGGATTCCAGTTCAAGATCATCTGGGATTAAAGGCATGGAGACATACACCTTTAATCCCAGATTATGGCTATGGATTCTAGTTCAAGATCATCTGGGATTAAAGGCATGGATACACACACCTTTAATCTGGGCTACACCTTCTACTGGAGACATATATAAGGACATTGAAAGAAGGAAGACTCATTCTTCCTTGCCGGCTTGCTTCGTGGGACTGAGCAACTGCAAGATCCATGGACTTCCATCCACAGCTGCTGCTGACTACTGTTGGGGAGTTGGACTACAGACTGTAAGTCATCAACAAATTCCCTAACTACATAGAGACTGCCCATATGTTCTGTGACTCTAGAGAACCCAGACTAATACAGTGACCATCACAAAGTCTGGACAGGTCTGAAGCCCTGTGAAAAAGTACACAATGTGTGAGAACCAATTGCCTTAGCATTTGAATAAACTTGCAAATACTGAGAATTTTTAATTTTTCTAAATATATCAGTAGTCACTTTTTGTTTTGTTTTTCAAGACAGCGTTTCTCTGTTTAGCACTGCTGTCCTGGAACTCAACTCTGTAGATCAGGCTGGCCTTGAATCCACAGATATCCACCTACCTCAGCCTCCAAAGTGCTGGGATTAAAGGCATACACCACCACTGCCCTGCCCAGTAGTGAAATTTTTAAAAATTATTTTGTTATTTTTATATGTATGGGTGTTTTACCTGTATTTATGTCTGTGAACCACATGTGTGAAGTGCCCATGGAAGTCAGAGAGAACATGAAATGAGGCCTTTGAGAGAATATGTGGAGAATGTGGAGAAGCCCATTCTTAGATCTCACACTTTGTACATATGGAAGGAACTGACCCTGGGGTGATTTTATCTGGGTGTGAGCAAGAGCTTTGATGTCTTTCCCACTGCTATTCAGACTGAAAAGAAACCACAGTTATGTAGTCAGTGTGAAAAATCATTCAGCCATCATTCTAAGTTTGTTGTACACCAAAGAATAAGCAACAGGTTGGGGGAGCCCTGTGAGCATACTTTGGTGCTGGAAATCTTTTAGCCAGAGCTATAATCTTATTGTATGTACACCAGAGGTGTCATACTGAAGAGAAACGCTATTAATGTGGTCAGTGTGGGAAATCCATTACCCAGATCTCTAAACTCACTAGAAATTGACCTACTCACATAGGGAAAAAAACAGGATAATTGTTATGGCTCTGGATAATACTTCAGTGGAACTCTATCCTTATTGTACATCAGAGAGTTCACACTTCAAAGAAACCTTATAAGTATGCTCACTGTAGAAAGTCCTTTGGGGCCAGAGATATGGCTCAGTGATTAAGAACACTGTCTACTTTTCCAGAAGACCTAGATTCAATACCCAACATATACATGGAAGCTGACAACCATAAGAATTCCAGACCCAGCAGATCAAATGTCTTCATCTAGCTTCTGAGAGCACTAACTACACATATGGTGCACAGGCATACATATAAGCAAAACAGCCATACTCATAAAAAGTGAAAGTTAAGAAAAAAGTCAGTCAAAGTTCTGACTTCACTGCATATAAAATGATACATAAATAGAAGCAATATGAGGGTAATCAATATAGAAAGTCCTTCATTTGAAGCACTCAACTCTGTAGACATTTGTGAAAGCATACAAAGAAAAGCCAGTCATAACAATATACTCACTGGCTAGGCAGTGGTGTGCATGCCTTTAATACAGCCCTAGAGAGGCAGGAGCAGTTGGATAACTGTGAGGTCAAGGCAAGCCTGGTCTACAGAGTGAGTTCCGCATACCAAAACTTACCTGATCTAGGGATTGTCTTGAAAGAACCATCACCTTAAGCACTTTTCAGCCATACTAGACTTCCTGGTTTTCCAGGCATATTTCAAGACTAATTTTGCAAAGGCTCTGAAAATCCTTCAGAAGACCAACTCCATAAATCTCAGATAGCAATCATTGACAAAAGCTACATCAAAGCTTAGGTGCCAACACTCCAGATTCATGCCAGATACAACACAACAGTCCTGCTAAAATTATTCTACAATTCTGTTTTTATATGTACAATTGATTTATCTACATGTATCTGTGTGCCACATGTATGCCTGGTTCTTGTGGAAACCAGAAAAGGGTGACCTGACACTGGAATTACAGACACTTGTGAGCCCCTATGTAAGTGGTAGGAATGAAACCTGAGTCCTCTGGAAGAGAATCCAATCTTCTTTATTTTTTATTTTATTATTTTTCATCAGGTTCTCTTAATCTCAGCCCCTAAGTTGATTTTTTTTTAAATTTTTGTATATGGTGCTCAAGCAGGAGTCAGTTCTCTTCCTTCCACCAATGTGATTCTTGTGCCTTTACCTGTGGAGCCATCTCATTGTTCCATCCCCTTTTAACTTTATTGAATTTCTTTGAATTTGATAATTTCATCCATATATGCCATTCATTCTGATTACTGTGACCTCTCCCCCCAGTATTCCTCCCACCTCAGTTATCATCCTCCTTACAAATCTTCCTACACTCATGACTGTTTTGTCTTTAAGGCCCAATAATTTAATCAGGAATATCTGTGACCATAGATTTGAAACTTTCTGCTGGAGCTTAGTGGGTTCCCCTCTGTTGTATATTATGAATGCATGGAACCACTGAGTATCCCCTTTAATTCTGAGTGGGCGCTGACATAGTCATTACACTCATCTTTTTCTAGGGTGACAATGAGTGTTTTGGTGGCAAAGCACGTTTACCATCTCACTGGCCCAAATACATACATTTAAAAGAAGCAGGTATTGTATCAGGCATGGTAGTACACACACAGGATGAGGCAGGATGGTGATGAACTGGAAGCCAATCTGGCTATCTCAAGCCTGCACCTCCCCTCCCTCTTTTCAGATGGCGATGAAGCTCTGACATTTCTTCAGACCTAATCCTTGTGACTCACTGAATTCTTTGCCTCATGGTCATCCCCAAGAGCCCTCTGAGCCCAGTACTCTGGGAACATGATAGCTTCCTTTAGGTGAAGGTGAAAGAAGAGGAAGAAGCTAGCAACTCCCAGAGCCAGGAATCTAGCCCTAGCTTTACTGCCCACCCTGAGGCTGCAAGCTTGTGCTTCAGGCACTTCCATGAGGATGCATCTATCCCCCACCAGGCACTAGCCCAACTGTAAGAGTCATGTTGCCAGTGGCTGAGGCCAGAGTCTCCTCCAAAGAACAGATGGTGGAGTTGCTGGTGCTGGAGCAGTTGCAGGGTGCACTACCCCCCTGAGATCCAGGCCTGGTTGGGTACTCAGTTCCCAAAGAGTGGAAAGGAGGCTGTCATTTTGGTGGAGGATATGGCTCAACTGGCTGGACTGGAGAGGTAAGAAGGAGTAGCAGGTCCCTGATAGTTCGGGAATGCTCGGGTACTCATTATCACGTTTGTACCTTGACTATGGTTACAAGTGACCAAATCCCAAGTGACTGAGGGTAAGGGGCTTAGATATAGCAGTATCAAGAAGATACATCATGACATTGAAGGAGTGAGCACTTGACACTGAGCTAGCTGGCTTGCTTTTATCCTCTCACATTCTATATTTCCATTAGGTCTGCATTTTTCTGCATTAGTTTTATTTGTTTTTTTAAAAAAACAAGGTCTTTTGTACCCAGACTTTCCTCAGATTTGCTACATAGCTTAAAATGACCTTGGTCCTTGATCCTTCTGGCTCCACCTCCCAAATGCTGGGGTTACAAGAATGTACCACTACACCCAGATTTAGGTGGCACAGGAGTCAAACCCAGGGCTTTCACGCATGTAAGTAAACACTCTGCCTGCTGAGTTACATCCCTAGCTTATTAGCATCTCCCTAAGGTGAGCAAAAGTAACCCATCAGTCCCTGACTTGTTTCTTACCTAAGTGGACAGGAGGAAACAGCAAGCAGTATTTATTATGAGCCTTACTGAACCAGTCAGATCTTCCCTTTGCCTTTGGCCAGCAAATCCCAGGAACTAATAGTAAGCCTAAGGCACTTCCCCCAGGGAAGTGTAAGCTACTGACCAAGATGAAAAGACTAGATCCCTTGAAAGGGTGGGAAAAGAAATAAGTATCCCTGTGTACTCTCTTGTAGCCTTCCTTATGCTTGTAGCCTTCCTTAGCTGATCTGGGAGTCAGGAGTGGTTAGATGCCCTGAGCTAGAATGGTTACTTGTCATTCAAGGAGACCCACACATACATCCCAGCCCATAGAAGTTTGGTAGGATGCAAGGACCCAATCTAGACCAGAAGTTTCCAGAGCAAGTCCCAATCAGGCTGCAAGCCAACTGATCAAGTACAAACGCCTCAGCATACCTACTAATCCTGTGATTTGTTTGTTTGTTCATTGAGGAGGGGTCTTACTATGTAGCTCTTGGATTGGAACTACTGTGTAGTACTATGGCTTGGAACAAGGTATGTAGACTAGACTGGCCTTGAACTCAGATTCTCTTGGCTCCATGTCCCAAGTGCTGGGACTAAAGGCATCCTTGACAGTGCCTAGCTAACCCTGTAATCTCATACCAGGGACACAGCACCTCAGTCTCCTCATCTACAGTGGAGTCACTGAGTACCTCTTGGAATGGAAATGAGGCAGTGAAAGTTACACACTGCACTTGAAATGTTTCACATATCAAAACCCTGCTATAAGCCAGCAGCTCTGGCAGGCAAGCAGCATCACAAACTGAGGTCCATATGATGGCAGTGTTGTTTAAGGATTGACCACTTGGCAGCTCAAAGTCTGGGGTTAGAGCACTGTTTCTTTCTAAGTCCACTCAGCCCAACTGTAGACTAGAACAATAACTATTACATCCTTCTCTGACTCATCCCTGGGATTCATCTGTAAATGTTGCCAGATGTAGTATGGCCCGATACCCTTTCTACCTATGAAGGGCTGGTCAGTGCAGGTGTGCCTCTCCCTCCTCTTACTTGGAGCTTCAGAAGCAGATCACCCACTCTCCACAGATGTCTAAATTCTGCTGTGAGAAATGACAGTCACAGGCATCTGGACTGATCTCATTTGGCTACTATTCCCAAAGACAGCTGCTGAGTTTAAGGGACAGAGCCTAGACTCACAGTGGTCTGCCTAAGATTGCAGGGAGATGCATAGGTACCTGACAAGGACCAGCTCCCTTCACTCTTGTTTCATTTTAATTTTGTCCACATGAAAGCTTTGCTTTTGGCATTTTAGCCAGATCAGGAGCCTTAGCAAAATGGATGCCGTGGTTTAGGGTGGAAAAATCAGAACAATGGGGCAGTTTAGGGTGGTATAATAGGACAAACCTAAATCCTTTTTCTTACCCAAGACCCCAAAGGGAAACTTCCTTTTGGAAATGAGCCATGTGAGAAGAGTGATCCATATCTTCCCTTTCAGAGTAGGTGAGTTAGACCTCAAGCAGATGAAGAGGCTTATGTGGGGATCCGTGATGAAAAATAACAGTGTGCTTTTTTTTTTTTTTTTTTTTTTTTTTTAATAATCCCAGGATGGGAGCCAGGAATGAAATGTGAAGAGGCAAGTTGCAAACAGAGCAATAAAGATAAATTGGAGCCACCAGAAATGGCCACTGAAACCATCATGGGAAGTGTTTCCCCCAAATCTACCCTTGCCTACACTTGTAAACCTGAGAGCAGCTCAGAGAGCCAGCCAGTGCTCCTAGGAGCATTCTGGATGAAGTCTACTGCCCAAGAGATGGGTTTCAGAAAAGCTCTGGGGCCTCATGTGGATGCCCCCAAAGACCAGCCTGGCCATGAGTCTGATGCCTCAGGAAACAGTTTCAACATGTGGCCCAACTTCCTTCCCAAGACAAGGCTTCTTCGGAGGAGAAATTTGGCCCATTACTTGATAATGGGACAGTGCCCTCAGACACATACTCAGAGAAGAAGTCCTCCAAGGATAGTGAATGTGTGAAAACATTCCAGAGCACTTCAGCCCGGGAGGCCCACCAGAAGAGGCACTCTTAGAAGATGCCCTATGCCAGTATTGAGGGTGGGAAGGTCAGAGCACCCACCTTGTCAAACATCAGGTTGTTCACATAGGAGCAAAGCCCAATGCATGTAAAGACTGTGGTAAAGCCTTCAGCTGAGGTGCTCCCCTAACACAGTACCAGAGGATTCATACTGGGGAGAAGCCTTATAAATGTGAGGAATGTGATAAAACCTTCAGTTGCAATACCCACCTCATGCAGATTCAGTGCATGCACACTGGGGAGAAGCCCTACAAGTGTGATGTGTGTGGGAGAGCCTTCAGTGACTGTTCAACTCTGATCTGGCACATGAGTGTCCACTCCAGAGAGAAGCCTTATCAATGTAAGGACTGTCCGAAGGCCTTCACACAAAGCTCCTCCCTCACTGAGCACCAGCACACTCACACGGGTGAAAAGCCTTATAAATGCAGTGACTGTGGGAAAGCTTTTAGCTGCAGCTCAGCTCTCATGGTCCATCTAAAGATCCATAGGACTCTAAGCACCCATTAGAGTACAGCACAGCCTCCCTGAGAAGCTTAACATCCAAGAAATCCTGATAATTAGCGCAAAGTGGGGCTGTCTGGGAACACCTCTACATGTGAGGTCCCAAGGAAAGTCCTGTAACGAGCACGGATTTAGAGCAATTGGTGAAGCTTCTAGAAGCTTCCCATTGCCCTCCATATCCCACTCAGGCTGGTCCCAGAGAAAAGATACCAGTGAACTATTGATCTGCATTGTTTCTTAGAACCAGAGCAAGCAAAGCCAGGTGTCTTTCCAGGCTCAGATGGCCCAAGATCCTCTAGGGAGAAAGACCCAAACTTCAGGTTCTCACATGGCTACTCTTCTTGCCTTTGCTGGTCAGCCTAGAATGACCCACTCTGTGCCTTCACACCTGCTTCCCCAGCATATTGCTTTATGCCTAACTTCAAGAAAGACTTGTGAAACTACCTCTCTATACCACCCCTCTCATGTTCTCCCTGTTTCAATCCACAGGATCTGACTTCTCCCATATCTTCCTTCCACATCTCACAAGCTCCAGCCCTTTGGATTCACCCCAGGCTCACCTCTAATCTATCCTCTCCTCCAGCATCACCTCCTATGAGCTCACCTTGCTTCCTACTAGATCTTTATCAGGGCTCTCCTTTCTCACCTCTCCCTGCCTTCATTTCATTCCCACCCACTTTCTTCCTGGCACATCTCTTTCTGCTACCCAGATCACATTGAGTCATTTTATGACACAATATGTTGTCAGTGAGTCAGTTCTTCAACAAACAAGCATGCCAGAACACATGTCACTTTGGCCCAAGCAATTACTCTAGTTATCCTCAAATGTGTATAAGAATGTTGTCGTTTGTCATTCAGCGCAGTGTGTGAACTAATTTCAAAGTACTGGTCTCCCTATTGGGCAAACTATACTCCTTGTCTCTTGTCTTGTGTTTGCTCCAGACCTGGTCTCCTCTTGACTCATCTACTCCTTGTAGCTTCACCTCCCGCATGTGAGCCATACTTTCCCCTACCTATATGCCTTTCTGTCCCTGGAACCCTGAGTTCTTCCTTCCTCTATGATGTCTCAGATGTCCTTGAAAAGCTTCCCCAAATGCTTTGACCTGAACTTATCTTGCCTGACACTCTCTCGCTGTTGGGGTACCCCATTAACTGTCTTAAACCTCTTTACTATGCCATTGTTCTTGCACTACTTACACAATGCATAGGCCAGTGCTCCCAAAGTATTTTATGCTGTGGACAGAGTGTACAAGATGCAGCAAACCTTCCCAATATTTCTAGGATGAGTGTAACCAATACTTCCCTTAGATAGTCACTGTTCTCCACCCCATGTTTTCTTCATAAAAACATAAGTCCAGCTGCAGTGGTCAAAACAAAACATGGTTGTAACGAGCCTTACTTGCCTCAGGTCCTGAAGCCCTGGGTATCATAGACTTAAGGGATGCCAGCACTCTATCAATCCCAAAATCTGCTTTGCCTGCCTTCCTTTCCCTCAGAAAGAAAATCCCTTGGCTCCTGTGCCTCCTGGCTAATATGGGTTACTTCACAAGGTTTTCTTTTCAGTCATGAATCTATGTGAGCTACTGTACCTAAATCCATTAGCATAATATATTTTGTTTTCCTGATCCTCCCATGTCTCCTTTTGTGGCTTTACCTGATTGACTATCACATATAAGAACACAGGCCCCAGCTCGCTCAGCTTGCAGCGGAGGCTGCCATCTTGCCTTAGGTCACTGCAGACAGCTGGCAGCTGGGGCCAGGTGCATGGACAGAGTCCTAGTCTAACATTGACTACCCCATCAGGTTCTTGCCTACACCCAGAGCCAGAGCAGCTCGGGCGGGAGGTCTGTGCACCAACAGCTTGGTGGCTGTCTCCGACCACTGGGGGCCAGCTCGCTCAGATTGCAGCAGAGGCCACCATCTTGCCTCGGGTCACTGCAGACAGCTGGCAGCTGGGGCCAGGTGTGTGGACAGAGTCCTAGACTAACATCGACTACCCCGTCAGGCTCTTGCCTGCACCCAGAGCCAGAGCAGCTTGGCGGGAGGTCTCTGCACCAACCCGCGTGGGCACCAACTTGCTTGGGGGTCTGTGCCTGGAGTACAGCGGGAGGCCGAAATCTTGCATCGGGGCACCACAGACAGCTAACCAGACAGAGACCTGTGGGTTGAGAGCGCCACCATCTAGGCTCCAGCAGTCCAACCAGGGAAGCTTCAGTCCTGCAGGGAATCCCGCGGTTAGACAGAGCCCCGAGATCCACCACCATCTTGGAGCTGGTGGCCTGACCAGGTCACCATAGAGAACCAACTGAGGAGCCCAGGTCTCCATAAAGATCTAACAGACGAGCCCAGATCGGTGGAAAAAAAGATCTGATTCTTAAGACCTGGCAACTAGGCAGGTCAGGAGGAGACGGCAGGATGCCAATTGTGCGTCCAGCAGCAAGCTGGGGGGATACTTGGGTCCGGCCCAGCAGAGCTGAGGAGGTAATGCAGAGCCCAGTAGTGGAAACCATCTGGTCTCCACCTCGGGAGCATGGACACCCTCTACATCAGCAGCGCCAAATGCCAGGCTCACAGGAGCTTCAAACACCAACCAGTAACAACAAGACCAACTAACTCCAGAGATAAACAGATGGCAAAAGGCAAATGTAGGAACATTACTGACAGAAATCAAGGAAATATGGCAGCATATGAACCCAATTTGCCAACCACAGCAAGTCCTGGATACCCCAACACACCAGAAAAACAAGAGTTGAATTTAAAAGCACTGGTCATGATGCTGCTAGAGGAACACAAAAAAGACATAAACAAATCTCTTAAAGAAATGCAGGGGAACATGAATAGGGTTGAAGCCCTTACAATGCAAACACAAAAATTACTTAAAGAATTCCAGGAGAATATGGATCAATAGACAGAAGCCAATAAAGAGGAAATGAAAAAAAATCACTTAAAGAAATGCAGGAGAAATTGAGTCAACAGGTAGAAGTCATGAAAGAGGAAACACAAAAATCTCTTAAAGAATTGCAAGAAAACACAAACAAACAAGTGAAGGAACTGAACAAAACCATCCAGGATCTAAACATAGAGGTAGAAACAACTAAGAAGTCACAAAGGGAGACAACTTTGGAGATAGAAAACCTTGGGAAGAAAACAGGGGTCATAGATGCAAATAGCAACAACAGAATACAAGAGATAGAAGTAAGAATCTCAGATGCTGAAGATAGCATAAAAACCACTGACTCCACAGTCAAGGAAAATGCAAAATGCAAAAGGCTTGTAACCCCAAACATCCAGGAAATCCAGGACACAATGAGAAGACCAAACCTAAGGATTATAGGAATAGATGAGAGTGAAGATCTACAATTTAAAGGGCCAGCAAATATCTTCAACAAAATTATGGAAGAAAACTTCCCTAACCTAAAGAGATACCCATGAATATACAAGAAGCATACAGAACTCCAAAAAGACTGGACCAGAACAGAAATACCTCCCATCACATAATAATCAAAACCCAAAATGTACTAAACAAAGAAAGAATATTAAAAGCAGTAAGAGGAAAGGTCCAAGTAACATATAAAGGAAGACCTATCAGAACCACACCAGACTTCTCACCAGAGACCATGAAAGCTAGAAGATCCTGGGCGGATCTCATGCAGACTCTAAGAGAACACAAATGTCAGCCAAGACTACTATACCCAACAAAACTCTCAATGTAGATGGAGAAATCAAAATATTCCATGACAAGACCAAATTTACACAATATCTTTCCACTAACCCAGCCCTACAAAGGATAATAGGAGGAAAACTCCAATAAAAGGAGGGAAACTACACCCTGGAAAAAGCAAGATAGTAACCTTCTTCCATCAAACTCAAAAGAAGATAACCACTCAAAAACAAAAATAACATCAAAAATGACAGGAAGAAATAATCACCATTCCTTAATATCTCAACATCAATGGACTCAATTCCCCAATAAAAAGACATAGACTAACGGACTGGATACAGAAACAGGACCCTACATTTCGCTGCATACAGGAAACACACCTCAGGGTCAAAGACAAACACTTGAGTAAAAGGCTGGAAGACAATTTTACAAGCAAATAGTCTCAGGAAGCGGGCTGGAATAGCCATTCTAATATCAGATAAAATTGACTTTCAACCTAAAGTCATCAAAAGAGACACAGAAAGTCACTTCTTGCTGGTCAAAGGAAAAATCCACCAAGAACTCACAATTCTAAACATCTATGATCCAAATGCAAGGGCACCCTCATTCATAAAAGAAACTTTACTAAAGCTCAAAGCACACATTGCACCTAACACAATAATTGTGGGGGACCTCAACACTCCACTATCCTCAATGGACCGATCGGGAAAACCGAAACTAAACAGTGACACAGGGAAACTCATTGAAGCTTTGGACCAATTGGATTTTATATATATATATATATATATATATATATATATATATATATATATACATATATATGTATATATACAGATGATAGATAGATAGATATAGATATAGATGATATAGATATAGATAGATAGATATAGATATAAAGATATTTCATCCTAAAGTAAAAGACTATACTTTTTTCTCAGCACCTCATGATACCTTCTCAAAAATCGACCATATAATTGGTCACAAGACAGACCTCAACAAATATAAGAAGCTCGAACTAATCCCATGCCTCCTATTGGATCACCATGGAGTAAGAGTGGTCTTCAATAGCAACAAAAACAACAGAAAATCCACATACACATGGAAGCTGAACAATATTCTACTCAATGATACCTTAGTCAAGGAGGAAATAAAGAAAGAAATCAAAGACTTTCTAGAATTTAATGAAAATGAAAGCACAATATACCCAAATCTATGGGACACAATGAAAGCAGTGCTAAGAGGAAAACTCATAGCCTTGAGTACCTCCAAAAAGAAACAGGAGAGATCATATATTAGCAACTTAATGGCACACCTGAAAGCTCTGGAACAAAAAGAAGCTATTTCACCCAGGAGGAGTAGAAGACAGGAAATCATCAAGCTCAGGGCTGAAATCAATCAAGTAGAAACAAAGAGAACCATACAAAGAATCAACAAAACCAGGAGCTGGTTCTTTGAGAAAATCAACAAGATAGATAAACACTTAGCCAGTCTTACCAAAGGGCACAGAGACAGTATTCAAATTAACAAAATTAGAAATGAAAAGGGAGATATAACAACAGAAACTAAGGAAATTAAAAAAAAATCAGGTCCTACTACAAAAGCCTATACTCAACACAACTGGAGAATCTGGAGGAAAAGGACAATTTCCTAGACAGATACCAAATACCAAAATTAAATCAGGATCAAATAGATTGTCTAAACAGTCCCATAACCCCAAAAGAAATAGAAGAGGTCATAGAAAGTCTTCCAAACAAAAAAAGCACAGGACCAGATGGTTTTCGTGCAAAATTCTATCAGACCTTCAAAGAAGACCTAACACCAATAATCTTCAAACTATTCCACAAAATAGAAACAGAAGGAACACTACCCAACTTATTCTATGAAGCCACAATTACTTTGATACCAAAACCACACAAAGATCCAACTAAGAAAGAGAACTTCAGTCCAATTTCCCTTATGAACATCAATGCAAAAATACTCAATAAAATTCTTGCCAACCGAATCCAAGAACACATCAAAACGATCAATCACCATGATCAAGTTGGCTTCATCCCAGGGATGCAGGAATGGTTCAATATATGGAAATCCATCAACGTAATCCACTACATAAACAAACTCAAAGAAAAAAAAACCACATGGTCATCTCATTGGATGCTGAAAAAGCATTTCACGAAATTCAGCATCCTTTCATGCTAAAAGTCCTGGAAAGAACAGGAATTCGAGGCCCATACCTAAATATAGTAAAAGCAATATACAGCAGACCAGTAGCCAACATCAAAATAAATGGAGAGAAACTTGAAGCAATCCCACTAAAACCAAGGACTAGACAAGGCTGCCCCCTCTCTCCATATCTTTTCAATATAGTACTTGAAGTTCTAGCGAGAGCAATTAGACAACATAAGGAAGTCAAAGGGATACAAATTGGAAAGGAAGAACTCAAACTATCACTTTTTGCAGATGATATGATAGTATACTTAAGTGACCAAAAAAACTCCACCAGAGAACTCCTACAGCTGATAAACAACTTCAGCAAAGTGGCTGGTTATAAAATCAACTCAAGCAAATCAGTAGCCTTCCTATACCCTAAGGATAAGCAGGCTGAGAAAGAAATTAGGGAAATGACACCCTTCACAATAGCCACAAACAATATAAAGTATCTTGGCGTGACTCTAAACAAACAAGTGAAAGAACTGTATAACAGGAACTTCAAGTCCTTGAAGAAAGAAATCGAAGAAGACCTCAGGAGATGGAAAAATATTCCATGCTCTTGGATTGGCAGGATCAATATAGTAAAAATGACCATCTTGCCAAAAGCAATCTACAGATTCAATGCAATCCCCATCAAAATCCCAACTCAATTCTTCATAGATCTAGAAAGAGCAATTCTCAAATTCATCTGGAGTAACAAAAAACCCAGGATAGCTACAACTATCATCAGCAGTAAAAGAACTTCTGGGGGAATCAGTATCCCAGACCTCAAGCAGTACTACAGAGCAACTGTGTTAAAAACTGCATGGTATTGGTACAGTAACAGGGAGGTGGATCAATGGAATAGGATTGAAGATCCAGAATTGAACCCACACATCTATGGCCAACTGTTCTTCGACAAAGGAGCTGAAAACATCCAGTGGAAAAAAAGATAGCCTTTTCAACAAATGGTGCTGGTTCAACTGGAGGTCAGCATGCAGAAGAATGCAAATTGACCCACTCTTATCACCTTGTACTAAGATCAACTCCAAGTGGATCAAGGACCTCCACATAAAACCAGACACACTGAAACTAATAGAAAAGAAACTGGGGAAGACCCTTGAGGACATTGGCTCAGGGGGAAAGTTCCTGAACAGAACACCAATAGCTTATGCTCTAAGATCAAGAATTGACAAATGGGACCTCATAAAATCACAAAGTTTCTGTAAGGCAAAAGACACTGTCAGAAGGACAAATCAGCAACAAACAAATTGGGAAAAGATCTTCACTAACCCTACATCTGACAGAGGGCTAATATCCAATGTATACAAAGAACTCAAGAAAACCCAGAAAACCATTAGAAAACCATTCAGCCATTAGAAACAATGAATTCATGAAATTCTTATAGAAATGGATAGAGCTGGAGAACATCATACTAAGTGAGGTAACCCAGTCTCAAAAGAATACCCATGGTATGCACTCACTGATAAGTGGATATTAGCCTAGAATCTTGGGACACTAAAGACACAATCCACATACCAAATGATGTCCGACAAGAAGGAAGGAGTGGACCCTGGTGCTGGAAAGGATCAAACCATCAGTGTAGGGGAATACCAGAACAGGGAAGTGGGAAGGGGTGGATAGGGGAACGGGGGAAGGAAAAGGGCATGTGGGACCTTTGGGCGACAGGGAACCATAAAAAAGGGAAATGAAATGTAAATATAGAATATATCCAATAAAAAATTAAAAAAAACCACAGGCCCCACCCCCACTCCCACTTCCAGGAGAACTGCAACCTGGAGTATTTCAATAAATAGTTCTAAAAATCCTACCACATGGGCAGGGACTACATTCTGGGGCTTCTCCAACATCTGCATTTGCTTCTGTGTTGACAGTGGAGGGAGTCCTTTATGCAAGGGTTCACACTATAGGCCCAAACACAGGGCTGTTGCAGAGGTGTCAGATGCAGAGTATTTAGATAGCACTAAGAACCTTCCCCAGTTTTTAGGGCTACAGATCCCTGTATCTATGGTGCAGCTGTGCCATGAGGCAGTTTGAAAACAATGTGTAAACACAAAGTTCATACCATGGGCCTGCTCTTCACAGAAAAGTCAGGCCAGATACACTGGCACCCACTGGACTCTTATCTCTATAACAGCAGTGAAGTCCTTAGTCCCAAAGCTCTCAGACCCTGGACCAAAAGCTGTAACACAGGCTGCTTAGAGGATTGAGAAATCTCAATACAATGCCATACAATGCCAGCTGCCACTGAGGGCTGAGGAATCCACACATTTAGACTTACAGGAGCTCTAACACTGTATGGTCAAAGCTGTGAAGACCCAACTTTTCACAAAGGATTATAACACTAGGGGGAGCCCATCTGTATCTGTTCTTACATGTGGCTAGAAATTAGCTGGAGGCAGCACCAAGGGAAACAAATGCTACCAAGCCCAGCACAAACAGGGTCTAATAGCCTACTTTGAATCTCTCTGTGTAGAGCATAAGCACTGCAATAGGATGGTGGTTAACACCAAAGTGCCTAGCCCAAGGCTACCCCACCTGTCTGGTCACTAGTCATCTTCACCCCAACTGACAGTTCCCAAGCTCAAGCCTAGGCTGGTTATGGGTTCCAATGAAGACTATGTAGGACAGGCTATGACTGTCCTTTTTGTGCAGACGCCAGTCACTTCTGCACCTGTGTGTGTCTCTATGGTCTCTCCATGGACACTTGGAGCTACAGTTTCATACACTACCCTTATAGAAAAAAGCAGGCAAGAAACATTTAAGGAAGAAAACAATTTGAAGTACATGTTCCTACGACTAGCTCTAGAACTTGCATGGAGGGAATTAATGGGTTCCTCCAACCTCTTTGAGGTGAGGATATTGGAGTTAAGTATGAAGCAGACAGAAAATACCTTAAGCCAAACGAGAAGGGAAACAGCAAGTTGCAAAGGCCTAGTGGCGGGACACATTAGGAAAGTGGGGGTTGTCCCAGCGTAGGCCACCAAGAACTGTGCTCAGCTCTAAGAGCTTTCAGCTCCCTTCATGAGTTTCAATGTTCCAGCCACTATAGGGTCCAGGAAGCCATCAGATTTGCATGGAACTAGATAGCCAGAGTGAAAACGATGCAGAGCTGTATTGAAAAGTCTGGAACTGGAAGTGTGCTATTTTGCATCTCCTCCCTAATCCCACGCTTGGGGAGGAAATGGCAGCTCCATTAAGGGCCAGAAGGTCTCTGTCTTAGGGGCCAGAAGGTCTCTGCCTTAGAGACCAGAGCTGCAGGACTAGACAGAATGTCACATTCTCATCAACGGCTTCCAGCTCAGAACCAGAAGCAGACATCCTTTTCCCCTTGTCCCTTAGGTGTTGGTATGTGACACTATGCTCTCCCTTAGCTTGAGGGTCCTAAAGCAGCAGTCCCTTGCAAGTCAATGGTAATAGGTAACATTTACAGCCTGTCATCTTTCACATCAGAAGGCTTAATGGATGTGACCTATGAGCCTGGTCTTCCTCCCAAATCAGCTTCATGCTTTAGTGCCCTTGGTAGTTGTTCACTTGCCACTGCCCTGTGTACTGTCCACACGTGTAAGATGAGTGGAGACCCACTTTCCACTTAACACATTTCTGCAGTCTTTTCTTATTTGTCTTCACCACATGGATTCTCAGCACATGCCAAGGCTGTGCTTATCGGTGAATTGGGGATCCAAGGCTGTGGACACATTTGTCTTTGCCTTCTTTCTGCTGCTGCACAGCCTTTTTACACATCCTTAGCATTTCTTTTTCCTCTTTTTTTGTTTTTTGTTTTGTTTTGTTTTGTTCTTCAAGATGAGATTTCTCTGTGTAGACATGACTGTCCTGAAACTCACATCTATAGATTAGGTTGACCTTGAACTCAATGTCATCACACTTGGCTCAGATAGATAGATAGATAGATAGATAGATAGATAGATAGATAGAAAGATAGAAATAGAGATATAGATGATAGAGATAGAGAGAGATAGAGATAGATATGGATAGATAGATATAGATATATATCTCAAAGATTCAAAGATACTTTATTCTCACACTTGGGTTGTTTTTATTTATTTATTTATTTATTTATTTATTTATTTATTATTTAGTCCTTTTTGCAGTCCAGTCTTCATACTGCTCTTGCTGCCCATCCCATACCTCCTCCCTCTACCCCAAGAGAATGTCCCCACCCTCATAACCTCACCCTACCAAAGCCCCACTCCCTGAGGCCTCAAGTCTCTCTTGAGGGTTAGGTGGATCTTCTCTCACTATTTATTATTCTTATGTGTATGACTGTTTTGTCTGCATCTATGATTATGCATCACATGCATTCCCGTGCTCTTGGAAGTTAAGAGAAGGTGTTAGGTCCCCTGGAACTAGAGTTACAGATTATTGCAACCATCCATGTGGATACAGGGAACAGAACCTAGGTCCTCTACCAGAACAAGTGCTCTGAACAGCTGAGCTGTTTCTCTGGCCCCTCTTCTCATCTATTGCCCTGTGTGTGAACAAAACCTAACAGCATTTTCTGTCCACTTAAGATATTGTCTTGGTATCAGTGAAGAACCCTGATAGGCATGAGCTAATGCAGACCTGCACATAGTGTACAGTCATTTTATGTTCTCATGTGGAAGTCAGAGGATAACTGCAGAAATTTGTTCTCTCATGCCTCCTTTGGGATCTAGACTTCAATCTCAAGTTATAGTGTCTAATATGTCAAGCCAGGTGTGGCTTTGCCTTTAATTCCAGCATGCAGGAGCTAGAGGCAGGCTGGTCTCTCAGTTCAAAGGCAGTTCCAGGGCAGCCAGGGCTACACAGAGAAACTCTGCCTTGTCTTGGGGGTGGGGGTGGGAGTGGGATGTCTCTACTTGCTAGAGCATCTCATCGGCCTTCAGCTTGTTTTTACAGAGTATTGGAGGTTGAGGCGAAGGCTGCACACATGGTAGGGCAACATTTGCCATTGAGCTACAGCCTCTGCCCTCTGAATTTGTTTTTCTTTGTTGTATGAAACCGGGCCTCAAATCATTTTTATTTTTATCTAAACACATAGTCCAATGTGATAGCTCCATGAGTAAGGTACTTCAAGTTTGATAACCCGGGTTCCATTCCAGAACCCATGTAATAGAAGGGAAGAGTGACCCCCAGATGTCATTCTCTGAGTTCAAGTCATGTGCCTCTGTGGCATGTGCTGCCACCCCTTGCAAATAAATAAATGTAAAGAAATAAGTTGCAAATAGTAGTAGGTACCATGTAATGTATATGTATATTAAACCTTGGCCTGTTTTTTATTTTTAAGTGCCTAGGTTGCCATACATTGTGTGATCCTCCTGCCTCAGCTAGGGCAGGGATTACAAGCAAGCACCTCCATTCCTGGGCCAGTGTACCAGCCTATTTTTAAGTTCGAAGAACACTGACCATTCTCAAGGTACTTGGAGCTGATGATCAGTTGTTCAGCTTACTGAAGGGTATACATACAATATATATTTTATATATACTGGGTATATTTGTTAATATTTATTTTATTTGTATGGGTATTTGAATGCATGACTGTATAGAGACCAGAAGAGGGTGTTAGGTCCCTCATAACTGGAGTTAGAAAGAGTTGTGAGCTGCCATGTGAATGTTACATACTTGAACCCATGTCCTCTGCAGAAGCAGCCCCTGCCAGCCCTTGAAAGATATTTTTGAAATACCATCTTCGGGAAATGCATTTTAGTGACTTAATGAACCCATTTGCTCCAATCATGTTTGCTTGGGGCACCCAGATTCTGTAGCTCTCAACTAAAGAGAGCCACAGAAGGGAACTGTGGGGTAGGCGTCCATCACCTTGCAGGAGAGGCACTGGGGCTGTGGGTCAGGGAAGGACAGCATGCCCAGTGACTGTGCTTTGCTTCCAGTGGCTGGACTTGCACCTGCCTCACGAGATCCCCACATCATTGCCTGTGTCACTTTGTAAACCACGTTAATGGATTTCTAAAGCAGTAAACCCTATGATCAGCTGCCCAACGCCTATGCACAGATATTTACAGCAGCTGCCATTGTAGGTACTGAAAGCCATTAAGAAGGAGAAAACTGTTATGGTGTTGCTGTCCAGATTAGAAATACTTTACCATGGGATATCAAAATAGGTGGTGATTTGGTGAAAAGAAGTGCAGACCTGGTTATCCATTTCCTGTAACACTCTAGAAAACAAAGGCTGTCCCATAGAGCAAAAGGCAGGTTAATCTCATCTGGGGATGGAATCCTGGGGAATATAAGGAAGCATTTGGAGGTAGCCAGCATAGCTCAGAGCTGAGTTGCAACTCACTTGAGGCTGTTCTCAAGTGCTTGCCTGTGTGATGTGAACAGAAAGGCTTTCAACCTTTAGGGAAGAGCAGAAGCTATTTGTTTCCTGGACTTAGGTTTATCTACTTACTCATTTCTTTCCAGGGAGAAGAGATTACAAAGGAGGAAACTGACATCCTCAGTGATGCCTGCTCTAAGCTAAAGGAGCAGAAGAAGTCCCTGACCAAGGAGAAGGAGGAGATGGAGCTACTGAAAGAGGATGTCCAGGACTACAGTGAGGTGGGTGGATATGCGGGTCAGGGATATGAACCATTGTAGGTAGCCCTCCATCAGCTGCTCAGGACCCAGGCTGACACTGGAGAAGGTGGGAGATGATTGGGCCTGTGTAGGTAGGTGAAACCCTTGTTGCTGCTAGGAAGATAGTGATAGTCCTCATTACCCTGGAGACACATGAGTTTATCAGTTGCTACAAGCACCAGGACAATCTGTGCCTTAGGAAACCAGGTTTCTGGGGTCTTATGGTGACAGAGGGAGGAGGGAGGAGGTAGGGGGAACAGGCAAACTCCTGCCATTCTCAGGATGAGAAAATCCAAGGTTTGGGGCATGCTTTTACTCCTTCTCAGCTCCAGGCCAACCCCGCATCTCTTCAGAGTGTATACTTTGAAAGCAGAGAAGTCACACTATACTGGATGGAGTTCATATAAATGTAAAATGATCTTTACACAAGGGACATACCTTTGAACCTCAAGACTCTCAAGTCTTATATAGACTTTCTAAGTGTGCTAAGTGTAGAAATCTTTCCCATAAAAGATTCCTCTCAGTACATTTCAAAAGTCATGTAGGAGAAAAATGACAGAAGTGGGATCTTTGATATGTTGTCCTTCTCTTCTCATCATAGACACTCTGTGTGGGGGTGGGGGTAGTAAGGGAAAAGGCTTTCTACCACACTCTGCCTTCAAGAGATAAGATCAGAGAACTCATACTAAGAGAACTGTTCAGGAACTTTCCCCCTGTGCCCATGTCCTACCCAAAAGCCTCTAGGTATACTTGCTTATCACGTAAAATGAGATTAATGTTCCTATTGTGTAGACTGTTTTTCAAACCAATGCACCCCAAATATCTCCTGACAACCAGGTTGCCTTAACTTGAAAAATAAGGCTTTCCAAAATTGGTTGACCACAATGACATTAAAAACTTGTAACAATGTATTTATGCTGAAAGGTAATCTCAAAAGTTCTGCTACTGTTTAGCTTTGCTTGCTTGGGAAGGTCATGAAAGAACTATGTAAGATTCTTCTTGCTGCAGCTTGGGTTCACTTGCTTACTCCCAATCCTGTAGAGAGCAGGAGAAGGTTAGGCCATTAAGTAAAATTCTCATCTTGCCCATTATGGTCTCTGTGAGTGTTTGGATCTTGACTACAATACAACAGGATGTCTGAAGGAAGACTGGTTACTCTGAACCTGATCCTCACTTGGCTGGTTGGTTGGTTGGTTGGTTGGTTGGTTTTTCAAGACAGGGTTTCTCTGTATAACCCTGGCTGTCCTGGAACTCACCCTGTAGACCAGGCTAGCCTTGAACTCCTGATCCTCACTCTTGTCCCATATTTCTAGGCACTCTTTCTGACTCAATATTTCCAAATCTGGAATCCCTAACAAGCTGGTTTGTCAGTAGATCCAGAGGAGAGAGAGCAAAGAGGAAAATCAAATATTTATTGGTTTCCAGGTTCTCTGAGCAAAGACCTTCCTTTGCTCTACACCCATGTCCATGTCATGGGGTGGGTGTGGTGGGACACAGTTAATTATAGCACTAGGGAGTCAGAGACCTGGAACTCTAGGATGGAGGTCAGCATGGTCTACATAGGAGTTCCCAGACAGCCAGAGCCAAAAATGTATTCCTATCTCAAAAATAAATACATAAATACACAGTGCATATATACATACATACATACATACATACATACATACGTAAATAAATAAAAAGATTTTCCAAAGCCAGGCATGAGTTTTACATGCCTGTATCCATATTACTTGAGTGTTGGAGGAGGCAGCATGAACACTTCAGCTATCATGGATTGGACTGCACGAGACCCTGTCTCAGACAAAATAACAAGCCAAACAAAAATACAAGCATGGGGATCAGTTCAGCAGCACAGAACCTTTGTAGGATTCTAGCATAGTCTGAATACTCAGCACCACTCTTCCCCTAAAAACAGCAAATTTCAGAGGCTTATCCCTACAGTGTTTTCCTTGTCCTATACCTCCTTCTCTGATATGATCCAGTGATCCATCTGGAAGCTGAGCAAGAGGCATGCTGTCTCAAGCACTACTCCATAATTTGGTCTTCTGGATTTCAGCAGAGAGCTTTTCAGGAAAGAGCCTCATTCTTACACTAGAAGATTGTCACTGGGCAAGGCAGAGAGAGGCACTCACTCTCAGCAGGTCCAGACAGCTACTTGTCTCTCTCAGTGATCTGGGGGCCTGTAGGAATATCCAGAAACATCTCATAGAAGCCTCCAAACCACACAAGTAGCTCCTAGTTCTGGTAGCTCTCATTGCAAGTTTCATAAAATGTCTCTCTTGATGTTGCACTGCAGCCAGGTTCTACTTCTTAGAGAAGTATGCACTGGACATTTGACATCCAGTTCCCAGAAACTCTTCCATTGAGGACAAAGGACTAACTGCCTCTAGATAGAGAGGAGAAAGATGATGCATAGGAAAATGGAGATACCTTTATAAAGGTAAAATGGGAAATACTGTGCTATGACGAGGTGTTTAATTTTAATTGGGCATGTTAATTAGGTGAGCCAAAGCGAGCTTCTATTGCTGGACTTTAATACTTTGATAGCTGGACCTTGGCAAATAGCCACAGGAAGATGAAGTGGAGAAATAAGGAAATAGACCTTGGGTTCTAGTTTTAGGCATGAACTCTAGTGGGTTTTGGCAAGCCAGAAGGAGTGGGAAAGAAGTGAAAGGCTCATCATGCTGGAGCTGGCCAGATTCTCATTGGTGCTTATGAATTACCTTCTGCCTACTATGAAGGCACTGAGATGGAGTTGCTGTTTTATCTTCCTATCACAGCAGTTTCAGTGTTCCTCATATTTTACTACAATTAATTGTTTAATTCAGGTCTTCCACATGTTCTGAATTTCAGATTATCTTCCTAAGCAATAGCTTGATCCACTAGCAAACACTTCCTAGATACATCAATACTCAAGTTCCATGGAGCTGGGTGAGCAACTTCAGTGACAGGACTTAGCACAGACAGCCAGGCCTTGGCCTTGGCTTGAGTCAGCAAGAGGGACCTGGAAGACCAGGAAAAGTACTCTGCTCTGCCTCTCTCAGGAAAGTGAAGATCAGAGAAGATGTGAGATCCACATGCATTGCACAGCTAGCTGTACCAGCAAGTCAAGCTCTCTCTACCTGTCACCCCATGTAGTTCTATTTATACCCTCCAAACATCACATGTCTCCACATGCCTTGCCTCAGAATGGGTCTTGCTTCAGCAGGAGCATGCAATCAGACTGAGACTGTAGAGGCAACAAGAAATTGCAGAACACCCACAGAACTTTTTTTTTTGTGTGTGTTTCTCTCTGTGGAGTCCCAACAAATGGAGCTCAACTTCACAATGTAAGGCAGACCATTCATGCATTTTGTTAGCAAAGAATCCTTCATCAAGTGTCCTTTTACATACTTGCTTTAGCAGAACATCTCTCCTATGTCTGCTTCAGCTAAACGTCCCTTCATGAGTCTCTGCCTTAGTCTTTCGCATGTGTCCACTTCAGGAAAACACTCCTTCATGTTTTTGCCCCAGCAAAACACCATCCAACACGACTAACTCTCCAAAGAACCCTTAAGTTTCCAATTCAGAAATGGACTATGAGCATGTGGCCAGGAGAAACAGAAAGTAACAAGGGACTTCATAGCTGGGGGACTAAGTTAGTATAGCTCTATACCTGCCCAGTCTAGGCTTACAGTTTGTAAATAAAATACCCGGATCATATCTCGTTCATACAGACTAGCTAGATTTGTGAATTCTTTCCATACACACCTTTGGGAATGAAGTTACTTCAGGACAGACCAAAATGCGTCCTTACCAAACACTGCCTGCATGAAACAGGACCTAGGCGAACCCAAGGCATGATATAAATTGCCACATTTCACCTGAGTTGCTCTTACTCCAATTGGCTGTCCCTGAGGGCCATGTTCTCAGAATTCACCTACTCCATGGCATCTTCTTCTTCCTTTACCATCTCTTTTTCCTTTCCTTGTGGTTTCTGCCTCAGACCCCAAAACTATCAGCAATAGGCATCTTTATTCAACCAACAGCTTTAAATTAAGGAACAAGGTTACATAGCATTATTTGATGTACATGAATATTCCCTTATCTCTGGGGGCAATCAGACCATGGAAGCTAGTATTTAGCATTATAATACATAGCAACAGACTGAACCACAACAGAGACAAATCTATTTTTAATCATTATCAGTATAAAGTATGCTAAAAACTGATAGGTCTAAATGGAAAGGTTGGATATCTGGGAGACTGCCAAAATATAAAGCCTATTTCTGTTGTGTTATGGATTGCCCTGGTGCTGCTGGTATTTCTCAAGAGGGGCTGTCCTGACAAGGAGTGGATCATGTACTCAGGTGATTTTATATATTATGTATACAATATTTTATGAAAATATGCAAGCAATAGCGATTAGAAAAAAGTCATGAATTTGAAAGCAGATATATGGAAGGTTTGAAGAAGGAAATATAAGGCAGGAGTGCTGTAATCAGAGTATAATCTTAAAAAAATCATTAAGAAATAATGATGGGGTGGCGTACAACCCACGCTCCTCCCTCATCTCCTCCTCTTTCTCCTCCTCCACAGGGCTCCAGTCAGACCAAGCCACTCCGCTCACGAAAGGAAAACTGAGATACAACTTGTTACTTTTTGTGGTCACATGGTGACAACATATAGAAAGTCAGACCTGCAACTTGATGGGAGACAGTTCCTTTCAACCAAAAGATAATTTAAAAATGGCAGAACTCTTTATGGAATGTGAAGAAGAGGAGCTAGAACCATGGCAGAAGAAAGTGAAAGAAGTTGAAGAGGTTGATGATGATGAGCCCATCTTTGTTGCAGAGATAACAAGTTGAAAAACAGCTTTTTCAAATATTTTGAACAGAATTAATCCCAACTCTCATTCAAGATGAATAAAGAATGGTATACTTATTCGAGGGTTATGTAACAAATTCACCATGAGTTCTGTCTAATAACTCTTCAGAGTTACTGTTTGACTTGACCCAGGATACAGGATTATTACATTACGGGGGGGGGGGGGACCAACACTTTCTATTGCAGGTTTGAATGAAACTTTTTTTCAAAACTTCCTTCTGGTTCTGACATAAGCAGTGCTAACCCCAAAAAGCCTAAACCCAGTGAAAATATTTCTGGAATAGATGCTTCTTCTGTAGTCTCTTCAGAAAAGTCTCCATCAGTGATATCTCTCCAAGTGGTGCCATCGCAAGGTGCAAATTGCTCATCAAATCAATCTAAAAATGGAACAACTTTTCCAAGAGCATTTTCCAAGTGTAATATTCACTTCAATCTTTTGGGTCCTCTGAAAAATCACATGACGATAATGTTTATGGGCTGGCGAGATGGCTCAGCTCTTAAAGGTGCTTGCTGCCAAACCTGACGACTTGAGTTCAATCCCTGGATCCCACGTGGTGGAAGGAAAGAACTGATGTCCACAGTTGTTGTCCAGACATGATAAATAACTTTTTGGGATTGACTAAAACAGACAATTTAAACTCAGCAAATGAAGCTAAGACTCTTGATTCAGAGAAAGGAAAATTGATAATGTTAGTTAATGACTTTTATTATGGAAAACATGAAGGAAATGTCCTGGAAGAACAGAAGACTCATACAACCTTTAAATGCTTCAGTTGCTTGAAAGTTCTCAAAAATAATATTAGGTTTATGAACCACATGAAGCACCATTTGGAGCTTGATAAGCAGAGCAGTGAGAGCTGGGAGAAGCACACCACTTGCCAGCACTGCTACAGCCAGCTCTCTTACTGGTAGGCTGCAATTTGCAGTTACAAAGAAAATATTAACTATTTTATTATTTATTTTAAATATAGTGATCTTTAAAAAAATCTTAAAAGATTAAAATCTAGACTTTTATATAAAAAACAGTCAGTTTTTTTTTTTTACTTTAAATCCTCGGGGTGTGTAGTGATATATACAGTAAAGGCCTTATGTCAGACTTTAAGTGAATGTACAGTAAAGCTTTTGTGTATGGCTTTGAGTGAAATGTTTCAGCAAAGCTTTTGCTTTGTTTGGATCAATCACTGGAAGCTATAAAATTGTTTTGGGACTGTTTGAACCTTGAAGAAATGTTGTCTCTCTGAAAGGTCTGCATGTGGTGCTACGTGAGAGCTTATAGCTGCATTGACCTTGGTCCTAAGACACTCCTGACAAACCCAGAGTTCTTACTTTTGATTATGATTCATCGTGGTCAAAGGGACTGAAATGTGTGTAAATTGTCTGCTTTCGTGATAAGCAAGGGCAAGATAACTTTCACAGCTGGAACCTTTCCCAGCCCAAATTAACCTTATATAATGTTTGAATAAAGTAACTAGAATGAGCTAGCTGGGTGTCAGTCTCTTCCAAGAAGGTTCAACCCCTCTGTTGGGAAATGAAGGCTTAGCATCTTGGTGAGCTTCTTTCTCTACTGTGGCACCTACAATGTGCATCAATATATAAGGATGCATATCTACTTATTAACAATTTTTAATTAAATTGTATTAGAAAGACAAGGGCAAAAATGGGTACAAGAAATTATTCATCTTGATTACCAGGCCAGTTTTAGCAAGAAAGGCACATTATCTAGTACTAGTTGGACTGCCATTTTTCTTGTTTTCTGACCTCAAAAAAAATCCCTCACTAAATATCAAAAGTGTGTTTTTCTTGACTCTAAGTTGTTATCCAAGATTTTCTACATCAAAAGAATTAATAAAAACACCTTAACCTAACTTATCTAACAATTTAGTTCTCTAAATTCTTTCTTAGGCTGGTGAACCATTAATCTTCTCCAGCAGCAATGCTTGGAAAAGATCAACCACTATTATTGTAAGTGCCAATGACACTACCCAATGAGGGGCTGAAGCCTCCTTAGTATTTTCATATAGCTCATAAATTATGAGGAATGTGATAACCTCAAGGGCAAGAAATAGAGCAAAACTCCACACCAGCATGAAGTCCTCAAGACACATAGTCCTCAGAATTCTACCTCTCTGAAGTATACCCAATAAGATTGTGCTAACTGGTGGGCAACACTGAATGAATTCTGAAGCTGTGTGCTGTTCCTCTCACATGACCCTCAACAAAACAGAGAACAATGATAAGCTCAATAGGACTAAGACATATTATAGGTGCAACCTTAATTGGTTTATATCATGTGGTCATCTTAATCAAAATGGTGGTAAAGTGACATGGCATATACATATGCTCTCTTTAACCTTAGTAAAGATGGCTGCCAGCCACATGATTGGCTCCATTCTCATGGAGTTATCAGCCAAGATGATGACAAGCCACACAATTGCTATTTTCTCCAAGATGAGCCCATTAGGCAAATATCCCTTTAAGGTAAGTTATGTATAGATTTTAAACTATCAACCATTTCAATATACATTCTAACATAACTTTCTTTTACAGATTTTACAGATTTTAATCATATGGATAAAGCTTATACACTGGTTTTTAAATCACGAGATAAAGTTTATAGTTTAGTGAAAGTTTTAGTGAGATTAATAAAAACAAAAATGTGATAAGTAGCAGTAGTCTCAATTGGGAATAGTCTCTGATTTTTAATGGTGTTAAATCACATATTATCTTTTTCTGGGTGGTTTTGTTTTAGCCTCATTTCCCTGTTAGAGTCATGTATTCTCCCTGATACAGGACAGAAATTAGAAAACATTTAAACAAACATGTTTGGAACAAGAGAGGGTGGGTATCCCAATTCCAGAGACAGCTTTTTAGCAAAATAGAAGAGAATAAAACAATATCTTAATACTATCTATACTCAAAAGACATTGAATCCCTAAAAAACTGAATCCATTGAGCAGGGACAAGGACAAGAGCAAGCAAAGAACAAGAAAGCTCAGTAATAAGAGGTTTTGGGCACAGGCCAGAAGAAGATAACAGATCAGGGAGCTGAGAGACAGAGCAGGCACCTCCTAAAGGAAGATGAGAAGAGACAAGTGGTTAGTTATGACTATAGACAGAAGAAGCTGCAGGAGGGAGCTGAGAGACAGAGCTACCTAGCTAGTGAGGAGGCAGCCAGGACCAGCTTGGAAGCTAAAAGGTAACCCAACAGATAACTCTGTGGTAACACCCAAATATTAGAAGAGAGCATCCCTGGGGTTTGATTTCCCATGTCTGCCTATAACTGGAAAAGATTATTGGGGGGCTCAGCAACAAATTCATTAAATGGAAGGTTCTGGATGTGTCATGTGATGCAGACTAATGTGGTGTTTTGCTAAGGCAAGACCCGTGGGAGGATACATGATGTTTGTAGAGAGTATAATTAAGAGTATCAGACAGTGACAGCAAGCATTGCTAGCTTTGGTTTCAAGTCTTCATTGATCCTCACTTCATTGAGAGAGATATGGCAGAAGACTTCTGGTGTCCTGGATAGTTAGGTGAAGGCTTGCAATTTCTGCTGGATATTGCCACTGCTGATGACTCATGTTTGATGTGCCAATACTGCTGAACTAGAATGCTGGTATCCTGACAATGAAGATCAAATTTCACACAATGTTTGATTATGGGTCTCTGAATCTGCCTCTATCAGTTGCTGGATGATGCCTTTAATGACAATTGGAGTATAGCAGTATATCATTAGGTACCATTTGGCTGACTTTTTTTTTTTTTTTTTTTTACCAATTGAGTCCTAGGTCTCTGGGCCTTCCAGTCTCTGGTTTCTGCTCCTGCATACAGTATCAAGGGGAGATTCCCTCTCTTGCCATGGGTCTAAAGATCTACTACTCCTTGGATGGCCACTCACACAATTTCTGAGCCACCTTTATCCCAGCCCATCATGCTGGCAGATCAAACTGGTGGTCAAAGATTATGTTTTTCAGCTGATCCCAAACACTTCACCATGTCAAATTAATATACACTAATAAATCTGTGTGTGATGTGGCTACCTACCTCATCAGTTTATGTTATCAAATGAAATACATACACACAGCCTTTATATTTTAGTATGCCTTAAGCAGCACAGTAGCTGGGCAACTGCTTAGCCTCCATGCAACTATAATCTATCTTCCATTGATAATTCTGAGTTACTACTTACTAACTTCTCTCTGTTCCAACTCAGTTGCTCTTAACTTCAATTAGTCAGCAGTCTTGGCCACGGTTTCATGGCCCAGATCACAGGGTTCTCCCCTTGCTTCTCTACTCCATGGTAGCCTCTGTCTCTCTCCATTAGCTCTGTACCTCATTTTTAATAGGATTATTTGGCTCTCTGGAGTCTAACTTTTGGAGTTCTTTGTATATATTGACTATTAGCCCTCAGTCAGATGTAGGGTTGGCGAAGATCTTTTCTCAATTTGTTGGTTGCCATCTTGTCCTTTTGACAGTGTACTTTGCCTTACAGACACTTTGTAATTTTATGAGGTCCCATTTGTCAATTCTTGATCTTAGAGCATAAGCTATTGGTGTTTTGTTCAGGAAATTTTCCACTGTGCCCATGTGCTCAATGCTCTTCCCCAGTTTCTTTTCTTTTAGTTTCAGTGTGTCAGGTTTTATGTGGAGGTCCTTGATCCATTTGGAGTTGAGCTTAATACAAGGAGATAAGCATGGGTCGCTTTCCATTCTTCTGCATGCTGACCTCCAGTTGAACCAGCACCATTTGTTGAAAAGGCTATCTTTTTTCCACTGGATGGTTTTAACTCCTTTGTCAAAGATCAAGTGACCATAGGTGTGTGGGTTCATTTCTGGGTCTTCAATTCTATCCCATTGATCTACCTGCCTGTCACTGTACCAATACCATGCAGTTTTGCTATGTAGTATTGCTTGAGGTCCAGCATACTGATTCCCCCAGAAGTTCTTTTACTGTTGAGAATAGTTTTAGCTATCCTGGGTTTTTTGTTATTCCAGATAAATTTGAGAATTGCTTTCTAACTCTATGAAGAGCTGAGTTGGTATTTTGATGGGGATTGCATTGAATCTGTAGATTGCTTTTGGCAAGATGGCCATTTTTACTATATTAATCCTGCCAATCCACGAGCGTGGAAGATTTTTCCATTTTCTGAGGTCTTCTTCAATTGCCTTCTTCAAAGACCTGAAGTTCTTGTCATATAGATCTTTTGCTTGTTTGGTTAGAGTCACACCAAGATACTTTATATTGTTTGTGGCTATTGTGAAGGATGTCATTTCCCTAATTTCTTTCTCAGCCTGATTATCCTTAGAGTATAGGAAAGCCACTGATTTGCTTGAGTTGATTTTATAACTAGTCACTTTGCTGAAGTTGTTTATCAGCTACAGGAGTTCTCTGGTGGAGTTTTTTGGGTCACTTAATTATACTATCATATCACCTGCAAATAGTGATACTTTGACTTCTTCCTTTCCAATTTGTATCCCTTTGACCTCCTTATGTTGTCTAATTGCTCTAGCTAGAACTTCAAGGACTATATTGAATAATTATGGAGAGAGGGGGCAGCCTTATCTAGTCCCTGATTTTAGTGGAAATGCTTCAAGTTTCTCTCCATTAAGTTTGATGGCTACCGGTTTGCTGTATATTGCTTTTACTATGCTTAGGTATGGGCCTTGGATTCCTGTTCTTTCCAAGACTTTTACCATGAAAGGATGCTGAATTTGTCAAATGCTTTTTCAGCATGTAATGAAGTTACCATGTGTTTTTTTTCTTTGAGTTTGTTTATGTAGTGGATTGCATTGATGGATTTCTTTTTTTTTTATTAAATTTTTATTTTCTATATTCTATGTTTACATTCCAAAGGCTTTCCCCTTTCCCAGTTCCCCCTCCCTATGTCCCATAATTCCTCTCCCCCCCAACTATTCCCCAATCATTCCCCCTCCCCACATGGTTTCTCTACAAAACTGGATCCAATCTTTACAGGCCCAGGGTCCTCTCCTTTCTTCTTCTTGGGAATCATTTGACTTGCTAATTGTGCCTTGAGTATTTAGGGCTTCTGGGGTCATTAATATCCACTTATCAGTGATTGCATTTCATGTGTATTCTTTTGTGATTGGGTTAGCTCACTCAGGATGATATTTTCCAGGTCTAATCATTTACCTACAAATTGCATGAATTCATTATTTTTAATTGCTGAGTAGTATTCCATTGTATAAATATACCACATTTTCTGTATCCATTCCTCCTTTGAGGGATATTTGGGCTCCTTCCAATTTCTGGCTATTATAAACAAGGCTGCTATAAACATAGTGGAGCATGTGTCTTTATTGCATGCAGGGGAATCCTCTGGGTATATGCCCAGGAGTGGTATGCCAGGGTCCTCTGGAAGTGACATGCCCAATTTTCTGAGGAACCGCCACACTGATTTCCAGAGCGGTTTTACCATTTTGCAATCCCACCAACAGTGGAGGAGTGTTCCTCTTTCTCCACATCCTCTCTAACACCTGACGTCTTCTGAGTTTTTGATCTTAGCCATTCTGACTGGTGTGAGGTGGAATCTCAGGGTTGTTTTGATTTGCATTTCCCTAATGACTAATGATGTTGAACATCTCTTAAGGTGTTTCTCGGCCATCCGAATTTCTTCTGGTGAAAATTCATTGTTTAGCTCTGTACCCCATTTTTTGATAGGGTTATTTGGTTCTTTGGGGTCTAACTTCTTGAGTTCTTTGTATATATTGGATATTAGCCCTCTGTCAGATGTGGGGTTGGTGAAAATCTTTTCCCACTTTGTTGGTTGTCGTTTTGTCCTTCTGACAGTGTCCTTTGCCTTGCAGAAACTTTGTAATTTTATGAGGTCCCATTTGTCAATTCTTGATCTTAGTGTGTAAGCTATTGGTGCTCTGTTCAGGAACTTTCCCCTGTGCCTATGTCCTCCAGGGTCTTCCCAAGTTTCTTTTCTAATAGTTTCAGTGTGTCTGGTTTTATGTGGAGGTCCTTGATCCACTTGGAGTTGATCTTAGTGCAAAGAGATAAGAGTGGGTCAATTCGCATTCTTCTGCATGTTGACCTCCAGTTGAACCAGCACCATTTGTTGAAGAGGCTATTTTTATTCCACTGGATGGTTGTGGCTCCTTTATCAAAGATCAAGTGACCATAAGTCTGTGGGTTAATTTCTGGGTTTTCAATCCTATTCCATTGATCCACTTGCCTGTTGCTGTACCAATACCATGCAGTTTTAAACACAATTGCTCTGTAGTACTGTTTAAGGTCAGGGATATTGATTCCCCCAGAAGTCCTTTTATTGTTGAGAATAGTTTTAGATATCCTGGGTTTTTTGTTGCTCCAGATGAATTTGAGAATTGCTCTTTCTAGATCTATGAAGAATTGAGTTGGGATTTTGATGGGGATCGCATTGAATCTGTAGATTGCTTTTGGCAAGATGGCCATTTTTACTATATTGATCCTGCCAATCCAGGAGCAAGAAATATTTTTCCATCTTCTGAAGTCTTCTTCGATTTCTTTCTTCAAGGACTTGAAGTTCCTGTCATACAGATCTTTTGCTTGTTTGGTTAGAGTTATGCCAAGGTACTTTATGTTGTTTGTGGCTATTGTGAAGGGTGTTATTTCCCTAACTTCTTTCTCAGCCTGCTTGTCCTTTGAGTACAAGAAGGCTACTGATTTGCTTGAGTTAATTTTATAACCAGCCACTTTGCTGAAGTTGTTTATCAGCTGTAGAAGTTCTCTGGTGGAGTTTTTTGGGTCACTTAAGTAAACTATCATATCATCCGCAAATAATGATAGTTTGAGTTCTTCCTTTCCAATTTGTATCCCTTTGACTTCCTTATGTTGTCTAATTGCTCTCGCTAGAACTTCAAGTACTATATTGAAAAGATATGGAGAGAGAAGGCAGCCTTGTCTAGTCCCTGATTTTAGTGGGATTGCTTCAAGTTTCTCTCCATTTATTTTGATGTTGGCTACTGGTTTGCTGTGGATTACATTGATAGATTTCCGTATATTGAACCATCCCTGCTAATGCATGCTCTCTCCAGTTTCTTTTTGGATGCACTTAGAGCTATGAGTTTTCCTCTTAGCACTGCTTTCATTGTGTCCCATAGATTTGGGTAGGTTGTACCTTCATTTTCATTGAATTCTAAAAAGTCTTTGATTTCTTTTTTTATTTCTTCCTTGACCAAGGTGTCATTGAGTAGAGTATTGTTCAGTTTCCATGTGTATGTGGACTTTCTGTTGTTTTTGTTGCTATTGAAGACCACTCTTACTCCATGGTGATCTGATAGGAGTCATGGGATTAGTTCGATCTTCTTGTATTTGTTGACATCTGTCTTGTGACCAATTATATGGTCTATTTTGGAGAAGGTACCATGCGGTGCTGAGAAAAAGGTATATTCTTTAGCTTTAGGATGAAATGTTCTATATATATCTGTTAAATCCAATTGGCCCAGAGTTTCAATTAGTTTCACTTTGTCCCTGTTTAGTTTCTGCTTTCCTGATCGGTCCATTGAGGAGAGTGGAGTGTTGAAGTCACCCACAATTATTGTGTTAGGTGTAATGTGTGCTTTAAGCTTTAGTAAGGTTTCTTTTACGAATGAGGGTGCCCTTGCATTTGGAGCATAGATGTTCAGTATTGAGAGCTCTTCTTGGTGGATTTTCCCTTTGGCCAGCAAGAAGTGACCTTCTGAGTCTCTTTTGATGATTTTAGGTTGGAAGTCAATTTTATCTGATATTAGAATGGCTACTCCAGCTTGTTTCCTGAGACCATTTGCTTGTAAAATTGTCTTCCAGCCTTTTACTCTAAGGCAGTGTTTGTCTTTAACACTGAGATGTGTTTCCTGTATGCAGCAAAATGTAGGGTCCTGTTTCCGTATCCAGTCTGTTAATCTATGTCTTTTTATTGGGGAATTGAGTCCATTGATGTTAAGAGATATTAAGGAATATTAATTATTACCTCCAGACATTTTTGAAATTATATTTATTTATTTATTTATTTTATTTATTTATTTTTTATATTCGAGAGGTTATCTTCTTTTGGGTTTGATGAGAGGAGGTTTCTATCTTGCTTCTTCCCGGGTGTAGTTTCCGTCCTTGTCTTGGTGTTTTCCCCCTATTATCCTTTGTAGGGCTGGATTTGTGGAAAGATATTGTGCAAATTTGGTTTTGTCATGGAATACCTTGATGTCTCCATCTATGGCGATTGAGAGCTTTGCTGGGTAAAGTAGTTTTGGCTGAAGTTTGTGTTCTCTTAGAGTTTGCATTATATCTACCCAGAATCTTCTAGCTCTCATGGTCTCAGGTGAGAAGTCTGGTGTTATTTTGATAGGTCTTCCTTTATAAGTTACTTGGCCTTTTTCTCTTGCTGCCTTTAATATTCTTTCTTTGTTTAGTACATTTGGAGTTTTGATTATTATGTGACGGGATGTATTTCTGTTCTGATCCCGTCTGTTTGGGGTTCTATATGCTTCTTGTATATTCATGGGCATCTCTCTCTTTAGGTTGGGGAAGTTTTCTTCCATAATTTTGTAGAAGATATTTGCTGGCCCTTTAACTTGTAAATCTTCACTCTCATCTATACCTATAATCCTTAGGTTTGGTCTTCTCATTGTGTCCTGGATTTCCTGGATGTTTTGGGTTACAACCTTTTTGCATTTAGTATTTTCTTTGACTGTTGAATCAATGGTTCCTATGGTATCTTCGGCTTCTGAGATTCTGTCTTCTATCTCTTGTATTCTATTGTTGATATTTGCATCTATGGCCCCTGATTTCTTCCCAAGGTTTTCTATCTCCAATGTTGTCTCCCTCTGTGATTTCTTAGTTGTTTCTACTTCTGTTTTTAGTACCTGGATGGATATGCTCAGATCTTTCGCTTGCTTGATTGTGTTTTCGTGTATTTCTTTAATAGATTTTTGTGTTTCCTCTTTCATAGCTTCTACTTGTTGGCCCACGTTCTTCTGTATTTCTTTAAGTGATTTTTGTCTTTCTTCCTTATTGTCTTCTTCTTTTTGATCCACCTTTTCCTGCATTTCTTGAAGTGATTTTTGTATTTGCCTTGTAAAGGCTTCTAACTTTTGATCCATTTTCTCCTCTATTTCTTTACGAGATTTTTCTATGTGTTCAGCTACCAGCATCCTGACCAGTGATTTTATATCCAAGTCTTGTTTTTCTGGTGTTTTGGGGTATCCAGGGCTTCCTGTTGTTGGTGAACTGGGTTCAGATGCTGTCATGTTGCCTTGATTTCTGTTAGTGACGTTCCTTCGTTTTCCTTTTGCCATCTGGTTATTTCTGGTGTTAGTTGGCCTTGTTGTCACTGGCTGGTGTTTGAATCTCCCATGAGGCTGGGCTCACCTGTTGTTTCTCTACTGGTGGTTATGCGTGACTGCTGCTCAAAGGGATCAGGAGCTGGCTGCCACCCGCTGCCTCTGTGCATGGCCTGAGGTCGCAGGGAAGTACGGGGAAGTGCAGCAGAGCCTCGGCGGGCACCGCTGGGCCTGCCTGGTGGCAAGAGCCTAGCAGATCCCCCCTACCCCCCCCCCCCCCGCACGCAGTAGCCCCAGATGGAATCTGTCTACCTGCGCCTTTCCAGCTGTGTCCTGGTTGCAATATCGCATTGATGAATTTCTGTTTTTTTTTTTTTTTTGGTTTTTCGAGACAGGGTTTCTCTGTATAGTTCTGGCTGTCCTGGAACTCACTCTGTAGACCAGGCTGGCCTCGAACTCAGAAATCCGCCTGCCTCTGCCTCCCAAGTGCTGGGATTAAAGGCGTGCGCCACCACCCCCGGCTGATGAATTTCTGTATATTGAACCATCCCTGCATCCCTGGGCTGAAGCCTACTTGAACATAGTGAATGATTGTTTTGATGTGTTCTTGGATTTGCTTGGCAAGAATTTTATTGAGTATTTTTGCATCGATATTCATAAGGGAAATTGGCCTGAAATTCTCTTTCTTTGTTGGATCTCTGTGTGGTTTTGGTATCAGCGTAATTGTGGCTTCATAGAATGAGTTGGGTAGTGTTCCTTCTTTTTCTATTTTGTGAAATAGTTTGAAGATTATTGGTGTTAAGTCTTCTTTGAAGATCTGATAGAATTCTGCACTAAAACCATCTGGTCCTGTGCTTTTTTTGGTTGGAAGACTTTCAGTGACCACTTCTATTTCTTTAGGGATTATGGGACTGTTTAGATGATCTATTTGATCATGATTTAATTTTGGTATTTGGTATCTGTCTAGGAAATTGTCCATTTCCTCCAGATTCTCCAGTTGTGTTGAGTATAGGCTTTTGTAGTAGGATCTGATTATTTTTTTTTGGATTTCCTCAGTTTTTGTTGTTATAGCTCCCTTTCATTTCTAATTTTGTTCATTTGAATACTGTCTCTGTGCCATCTGGTTAGTCTGGCTAAGGGTTTATCTATCTTATTGATTTTCTCAAAGAATCAGCTTCTGGTTTTGTTGATTCCTTGTATGGTACTCTTTGTTTCTATTTGATTGATTTCAGCCCTGAGTTTGATGATTTCCTGTCTTCTACTCCTCCTGGGTGAATTAGCTTCTTTTTGTTCCAGGGCTTTCAGGTGTGTCTTAAGCTGTTAGTGTATGCTCTCTCCAGTTTCTTTTTGGAGGCACTCAGGACTCTGAGTTTTCCTCTTAGCACTGCTTTCATTGTGTCCCATAGATTTGGGTATGTTGTGCCTTCATTTTCATTAAATTCTAGAAAGTCTTTGATTTTATTTCTTCCTTGACCAAAGTATCATTGAATATTGTTCAGCTTCCATGTGTATGTGGGCTTTCTGTTGTTTTTATTGCTATTGAAGACCACTCTTACTCCATAGTAATCTGATAGGAGGCATGGGATTAGTTTGATCTTCTTATATCTGTCGAGAAAAAGGTATATTCTTTTGCTTTAGGATGAAATGTTTTATATATATATATATATATATATATATATATATATATATATATATATATATATATATCTGTTAAATCCAATAGGTCCAAAGCTTCAATTAGTTTCACTGTGTCCCTGCTTAGTTTCTGTTTTTCTGATCTGTCCATTGAGGAGAGTGGAGTGTTGAAGTCACCCACAATTATTGTGTTAGGTGAAATGTGTGCTTTGAGCTTTAGTAAAATTTCTTTTATGAATGAGGGTGTCCTTGCATTTGGAGCATAGCTGTTCAGAATTGGGAGTTCTTCTTGGTGGATTTTTCCTTTGACCAGTAAGAAGTATCCTTCTGTGTCCCTTTTGATGACTTTAGGTTGAAAGTCAATTTTATCTGATATTAGAATGGCTACTCTAGCTTGTTTCCTGAGACCATTTGCTTGTAAAATTGTTTTCCAGCCTTTTACTCTGAGGTAGTGTTTGTCTTTGACACTGAGATGTGTTTCATGTATGCAGCAAAATGTAGGGCCCTGTTTACTTATCCAGTCTGTTAGTCTATGTTTTTTTAACTGGGGAATTGAGTCCATTGATGTCAAGAGATATTAAGGAATAGTGATTATTACTTCCTGTTATTTTTGATGTTATTTTTATGTTTCAGTGGTTATCTTCTTTTGGATTTGATGAAAGAAGGTTATTATCTTGCTTCTTCCAGGGTGTAGATTCCCTCCTTATTGGCATTTTTCACCTATTATCCTTTGTAGGGCTTGGTTTGTAGAAAGATATTGTATAAATTTGGTTTTTTCCAATATAAATATGTTTATTCAAGTAGTTAAAATATTTTTATTAGATACTCTTGGAAAATAATTTTGATATTTTTCAAAACAATGATTCTTTTTTTTTTTTTTTTGGTGTGTCAGCACACACTTTATTTTATTTTATTTTATTTGTTATTTTCTATATTCTTTGTTTACATTCCAAAGGCTTTCCCCTTTCCCAGTTCCCCCCTCATCATGTGTCCCATAAGTCCTCTTCCCCCTCCCCCCATTCCCCAATCACCTCCCAATCCTTTCTCTGTTCTGGTACTCTCCTGCAAAACTGGAACCAGTTTTTTCGGGACCAGTGTCCTCTCCCTTGGTTTCTCCACCTATGGTAATTGAGAATTTTACTAGATATAGTAGTCTTGGCTGGCATTTGTGTTCTCTTAGAGTCTGTATGAGATCTAGTCAGGATCTTCTAGCTTTCATGGTCTCTGGTGAGGCATCTGCTGTAATTCTGACACGTCTTCCTTTATATGCTACTTGACCTTTTTCTATTACTGCTTTTAATATTCTTTCTTTGTTCAGTACATTTCAGGTTTTGATTATTATGTGATGGGAGGTATTTCTCTTCCAGTCCAGTCTGTTTGGAGTTCTGTAGGCTTCTTGTATATTCATGGGCATCTCTCTCTTTAGGTTAGGGAAGTTTTCTTCTATAATTTTGTTGAAGATATTTGCTGGCCCTTTAAGTTGTAAATCTCCACTCTATACTTATAATCCTTAGGTTTGGTCTTCTCATTGTGTCCTGGATTTCCTGGATGTTTTGGGTTACAAACTTTTTGCATTTTGCATTTTCTTTGACTGTTGAGTCAATGTTTTCTATGGTATCTTCAGCACCTGAGGTTCTTTCTTCTATCTCTTGTATTCTGTTGTTGGTATTTGCATCTATGACCCCTGATTTCTTCCCAAGGTTTTCAACCTCCAAAGTTGTCTCCCTTTGTGATTTCTTAGTTGTTTCTACTTTCACTTTTAGATCCTGGACGGTATTGCTCAGTTCCTTCACTTGTTTGTGTTTTCCTCTAATTCTTTAATAGATTTTTGTGTTTCCTCTTTCATGACTTCTGCCTGTTGACCCAAGTTCTCCTGCATTTCTTTAAGTAATTTTTGCATTTCCTCTTTATTGGCTTCTATCTGTTGACCCATATTCTGAATTTCTTTGAGTTTTGTGTTTCCTTTGTAAGGACTTCCACCTTATTTATGTTCTCCTGTATTTCTTTAAGAGATTTATTTATGTCCTTCTTGTAATCCTCTAATAGCATCATGAGATATGATTTTAAATCCAAATCTTGTTTTTCTGGTGTGTTGGGGTATCCAGGTCTTGCTGTTAGAATTGGGTTCAGATGCTGCCATATTGCCTTGATTTCTGTTAGTAAAGTTCCTATGTTTGCCCTTTGCCATCTGGTTATCTCTGGTGATATTTGGTCCTGTTGTCACTGGTTGGTGCTTGAACCTCATGTGAACTTGTAAGACTATTTCCACACCACTGGATGACTGGGTTTCCCCTGGCTCAGATTGCTGATGGGCTGCCCTACTCTTGGGTGCTGTTGGAGCCCTGGTGTGCCTTGCCCCAAGCAATGTTTTACTCAGGTTGTCTCTGTGTACCTGGTGCTGCCCACCTGGTACATCCAGGAATGAAGATGGCAGAAGGTCCTGGGACCCCTTCCAAATGCTGATCACTCTGCAGGGCAAACATCCCAGGACAGGACTGGCACACAGAGGACCCAAAGAGCTGCCCAGGCCTTGGGCACAGGCAAAAGCGATGTTAAACTCGGGATATCTCTGTGTACCTGGTGTTGCCTGTCCAGTCCATCCAGGAGCAAAGATAGTGTAGCTCTTTCATTTTTCTTTATTGTTTTCTTCATTCTTTATTATATACTTCATTTAATTACTCAGAAATTATCCTAGTACCCCATAATTATATAAGCTATCAATTTTTTTGTTGTTTTTTTTGAGACAGGGTTTCTCTGTGTAGCCTTGGCTGTCCTGGAATTCACTCTGTAAACCAGGCTGGCCTCGAACTCAGAAATCTGCCTGTCTCTGCCTCCAAGTGCTGGGATTAAAGGCGTGCACCACCACCGCCTGGCTGCAATTTTTTATAATGAAATGTACCTGATTTAAATTCTCAGTGACTCTAGAACTTTCATAGATAATTAAATTGGTCATGGTGCAGGTTTTGACCATTTTTTGTTTGTTTGTTTTGTTTTGTGTTTTTGAGACAGGGTTTCTCTGTATAGCCCTAGCTGTCATGGAACTCACTCTGTATACCAGGCCCAAGTGCTGGCATGACAGGAATGTGCCACAACTGCTTGGTGGTTTTGATCATTTGTGTATGAAAGTTACATAGTTATTTTTTAAAAAAAAGTTTTATTTCAATCCAAATTACAAATTATCAACTCTTTCGAATTTTTAAAAGACATTCCATCTTGCTACAACAATACACATAGAAATGGCTCAAGGCTGTAATTATGTATTACTTTTTTCTAATCAACTGATCAAGATATTTAAAATAAATGTTTGTGAAAATAATATATTTTCAACTTTCATCCTACTCTTTTTGGTATTTATTGGTAAATTCCAGAATATATGTGTGTTATCTTTAAGAAAAATTAACAATGCATTTTATAAACATCTACATGAAGTCTATGAACTTGTAAAATAACGTATTAAAAGCAGGTACTACTTCAAACTATATAGCCAGCCTTCCCATTAGCAATTGGAAAAATGTAAAGATTTACTTCACAAATGACAAATTAAAAAGCCATTGAGGAATGTCTACTATGTGGTTTACATGGCAATTATGTTGAAACAGTGTAATTGTGCTATAAATCAAATGATTCGCACTTAATAAAGTATTTCTGAATGTACTAACACTAATAGAAGTATTTTAACATTTTTCTAAGCAGAGCACCCTTCTTGATTAATTCTATCCAAGGTTAATCATTACCTAGCATGATTATAACAAACACAAGTAACAAGACATGTTTTATAAGAACATGTTTAAAAAAATGAGCTTCATACAGTGAATAAGTTAGAGAAAAAGCTCGAATTTGTTAACTATTTTGTATGATATCTCTATGATTTCACTTTTAAATAAAAATGTTGCTGAATAGGTTACCTACTGTTCCCTTTACATCCTTATACCTCAGCTATAGATAAAGGAGTTGAGAGTAGGAATCACTACTCCATAGAAGAGAGATATGAACTTGGGCAATAGGGGGTGTGTGTTGAGATACATACTAATGGCTGGCCCATAAAACAGGAGAACCACAATGAAATGAGAGGAGCATGTCCCAAAATCCTTTTTCCTTTGCTCTGAAGATTTTATTAAAAATAAAGCATGTCCAATACTAGCAGAGGAGGCAAGAAAAAAAACACAGAGGATCAGCTAAAAGAAAAAATGCTTACAACAGAGAAGGCAAGTCCATTCATTTCTTTTTCACTGCATTTAGTTTTTATTAGAACTAGAATCTCACACATCAAGTGATCCAGTTTATTGTGGCCACACACTGGCAACTGTAATGTCACAGTGTGTTCTGAGACAGTATAGTGAATATACTGAAGACAGTAGACACTAACAGGAGTCAGTTATGCTAATTCATGAGGCTCCTGAAAGTGTGTCAGGAGCCATCTGGAATAGGCTATGGCTAGCAGGAGGCCTTCATTCAGGTGGCTCACTGTCTTTGCATGGTCTGTGGTAGATGAGCTCTATGAAGTAAGGTCCCAAAGAGACTTCATTTCAGGATTGCTTCTTTTAGCTGATATGCATTTCCTGTCATTATTAAATTAATATAATTATCCCTGAGCATCATCCACCCTATTGGGCAGATTTCTGCAGATAAACAAAGATATATTGCCTGGTAGTGATGCTATACAGTCAAATCGATGATTTCCTAACTCTTAATAATGATCCTACAACAATTACTAAAATTATACTAGTAATTATTAAGTCCTTTATAATAGGACTACTATTAAAGCCCTCTCTGATATGAAAACTGCAATTAGAACTCTGCAATTCTTCAAGTGTCAAGAATTAATTGCTTCAGAACTAGAAATCAGGCATTTACAACTTAGAACACATACCAAGGAGTTGTTAAATAATTAACCAAATGTCATAAAAAGGAACTAATGATTTATTGAGGATACGAAGACAGAAGATAAAATATTGACTGGCTTTATCTATATAAAACTTCAATACCAACTGAGATACAAAAAAAATTGGGACCCTTAATAGTCCATGAACCAGTGGAGCCAGTGACAAAAAATTATTGTTTAGCCAGATAATTAATCTTAATGGATATACATATAAAACACCTGTGTTGTAAACTTCTTATACAATGTATGATTAGAATTTATATTTGAACTTTTGAAAAAAAAAGATACTTGGAAAAACCATGTGATCTATCCTCCTAGAAAAGGTACAAAAACTATGAATGATTACATCACATGACATGACATCAGAGTAGGAGGAGAAACCAAGATTAGAAGTGCCCCAGCCTGCAGGGGTTTTTGACAGGGGACCCTAGGAGAGAAGGGCAGAGAAACAGAGACAGGAGATGCGAAGAACGAAGCCAAGACCAAATTTGTTCAAGGCCCCCAAAACTGTATTTTCTCAGTTTGTGACCACACACTGGCAACTGCAATGTCACAGTGTGTTCTGAGACAGTATAGGGAATTCCTTTCAGCCAGACAGCAGACACTAACAGGAGGAAGGGGAAGAAGTAAGGCAAGTGGGATTTTCCACGAAGTCCAGGCATTCAGCCAAGGTGAATCTCTGGCAGCTGTAAGATGTTTTCTTCTTCTGGCAGGGTGCCATTGACCACCTGATTCCTCTAAGGTCTGTAGCTAAGGAGAAGTCAAAGCCTAAGCTTATCTTTAAAATGGACTCTAAACATAAAGTAAGGTCAATTTGGCTCCTGGCAAGAAGGAGGAGAGAGCAAGATTAGGAGGAGTAAGGAGAAGGACAGCAGAGTAGAATAATTTAAAAGTAATCTTACATACTTTGGTATGACTCTAAACAAGCAAGTGAAAGATCTGTATAAAAAGAACTCAAGTCTCTAAAGAAAGAAATTGAAGACCTCAGAAGATGGAAAAATCTACCATGCTCATGGATTGGCAGGATTAATATAGTAAAAATGGCCATCTTGCCAAGAGCAGTCTACAGATTCAATGCAATACCCATCAAAATCCTGAATAAATTCTTCATAGAGTTGAAAAGGCAATTTGCAAATTCATTTGGAATAACAAAACACCCAGTATAGCGAAAACTATTCTTAACAATAAAAGAACTTCTTGGGGAATCACTATCCCTGACATCAAGCTGTATTACAGAGCAATAGTGATAAAAACAAAAACAAAAACAAAAACAAAAACAAAACAAAACAAAACAAAAAACCTGTATGGTATTGGTACAGAGACAGGCAGGAAAATCAGTGAAATAGAATTAAAGTCCCAGACATGAACCCACATAACTATGGTCACTTGATCTTTGACAAAGGTGCTAAAACCATCCAGTGGAAAAAAAAAAAGACGGCATTTTTAACAAATGGTGCTGTTTCAACTGGCAGTCAGCATGTAGAAAAATGCAAACCAACCCATTCCTATCTCCTTGTAGAAAGCTCAAATCCCAGTGGATCAAGGACCTTCACATAAAGCCAGATACACTGAAACTTATAGAGGGGAAAATGGTGAAGAGCCTCAAACACATGGGCACAGGGGAATATTTTCTGAACAGAACACCAATGGCTTATGCTCTAAGATTAAGAATCAACAAATGGGACCTCATAAAGTTGCAAAGCTTCTGTAAGGCAAAGGACACTGTCAATAGGACAAAACAACAACCAACAGATTGGGAAAAGATCTTTACCAATCCTACATCTGATAGAGGGCTAATATCCTATATATACAAAGAACTCAAGAAGTTAGACTCCAGAGAATCAAATAATCCTATTAAAAACAGGGTACAGATCTAAGCAAAGAATTTGCCACAGAGGAATATTGAATGGCTGAGAAGCACCCAAAGAAATATTCAACATCCTTAGTCATCAGGGAAACGCAAATCAAAACAATTCTGAGATTCCACCTCACGCCAGTCAGAATGGCTAAGATTAAACTCAGGTGACAGCAGATACTAGTGAGGATGTGGAGAAAGAAGAACATCATCCATTGTTGGTGAAACTACAAACTGGTACAAGCACTCTGGCAATCTGTCTGGCAGTTCCTCATAAAATTAGACATAGTCTTACCTGAGGACTCAGCTATACCACTCCCGGGCATATACCCAAAAGATTCTCCAACATATAACAAGGATGCATGTTTCACTATGTTCATAGCAGCCTTATTTATAACAACTAGAAGCTGGAAAGAACCCAGATGAACCTCAACAGAGGAACGGATACAGAAAATGTGGTACAATTACACAATGGAGTATTACTCAGATATTAAAAACAATGAATTTGCCGGGCGGTGGTGGCGCACCCCTGTAATCCCAGCACTTGGGAGGCAGAGGCAGGCGGATTTCTGAGTTCGAGGCCAGCCTGGTCTACAGAGTGAGTTCCAGGACAGCCGGAGCTACATAGAGAAACCCTGTCTCGAAAAACAAAAATAAAAACAACAACAACAAAAAAAAAAAAAAACAATGAATTCATAAAATTCCTAGACAAATGGATGGAACTAGAAAACATCACCTTAAGTGAAGTAACCCAATCACAGAAGAACACACATGGTATGCACTCACTGATAAGTGGATATTAGCCCAAAAGTTCAGAATACCCAAGATACATTTCACAGACCACATAAAGATCAAGAAGAAGGAAGACCAAATTGTGGGTGATTCGGTCCTTCTTAGTCCAAGACTTGGTCCAAGTCTTGCCATTCAAAGGCAAACAATCACTGGATTTGGGGTATCAGAAGCAGGCTACAAAGTCATCGCATTCAGTGGCTGACGCTTCCAACAGATGTCAAGCACAGCTTGGTTAACAAAAACCATGTTCACAGCTAACTGGTGCTATCTGGCTTCTGGGACAAAAGAGGTTTAGCTTCTATAGGCTTCTAAAAGTCATTCTAGATAATCTCTGGGACTATCATTCTTTGTCTGCATCACTTGGCTCACCTTAAGTTTGTGGGGCATCTGGTAGCCTCTCGGAGGTCGACCATTAGAATTTGGTGGTGGACACAGGGCATCTCCTTACCTTCAGCAGTGTTAAAAATCCCAGTCAGATGATATTTTCCAGATCTAACCATTTGCCTACAAATTGCATGAATTCATTATTTTTAGTTGCTGAGTAGCATTCCATTGTATAGATATACCACATTTTCTGTATCCATTCCTCCTTTGAGGGACATCTGGGCTCCTTCCAACTTCTGGCTATTATAAATAAGGCTGCTATGAACATAGTGGAGCATGTGTCTTTATTATATGCAGGGGAATCCTCTGGGTATATGCCCAGGAGTGGAATGACAGGGTCCTCTGGAAGTGTCATGCCCAATTTTCTGAGGAACCGCCAGACTGATTTCCAGAGCGGTTGTACCATCTTGCAATCCCACCAACAGTGGAGGAGTGTTCCTCTTTCTCCACATCCTCACCAGCACCTGTTGTCTCCTGAGTATTTAATCTTAGCCATTCTGGAAAATATCATCCTAAACGAGTTAACCCAATCACAAAAGGATACACATGAAATGTAATCACTGATAAGTGGATATTAATGAGCCCAGAAGCTCTGAATACTCAAGGCACAATTAGCAAGTCAAATGATTCCCAGGAAGAAGGAAGGAGAGAACCCTGGGCCTGAAAAGATTGGATCCAGTTTTGTAGGAGAGTACCAGAACAGAGAAATGGTGTGTGTGTGTGGGGGGGGGGGTGATTGGGGAATAGGTGGGGAGGGAGAGGACTTATGGGACATATGGTGAGGGGGAAACTGGGAAAGGGGAAAGCCTTTGGAATGTAAACAAAGAATATAGAATAAATAATAAGAAAAAAAATCCCAGTCGGTTCAAGTCAAGGAAAGGTTGCATTGATATCGCCTGGATTTGAGTAGGCAGCCCATTTGCTTCTGGAACTAATTTTTAGGAGTCTCCCACAATCCTATTTCCTCTGTTGAGTAGGATCTGTAGCAGATGCTGACAGTTGTCCCAAGTGGGCTGGTAAGTCTGCATAATCGAATATAGACCTGTGAGAGCTGATGGTCTTTCTAAAGTTGGGGAGTTCTGCAACTTCTAATTGTAAGGATAATTACTGGCAACTTGCAGATGTCAAGAACTGTCTCCTCTGATCATCTGGAGGTCCCATAGCCTGGAGGAATAAGGCTTTAGTAGAGTTGGCCCTTTGGGCAGTATGGTCAGAGTGTGAGGTGGACTTTAGGTGGAGTCAGGAGAGTCAGGGGAAGTCAGGAGCTATTCTTCCCTCTGCCCTTGCTGGCTGGACAGGGGTGGGGGTAGCAGCAGTGGCAGAAGGATCAGGAACATAAGGGGGGAAACAGTGATCCTCCTTGGGAGCAGAAAGGGGGAGCAACGCAGGGGACCAAGGCTGACCCTTTCTTAGAGGAAGAAGGGTTAGGAGCAGCACAGCCTGTAAAAAATGTCTCATCTAAACAAGGGCCTCCTCAAAACAGGTATGACCATGTGGCACTTGTTCTGGGTGCCCGACACCTCATAAAGTAAACTTTTACCCTGTAAATGATGGGGAGGTGGACAGTCCACATCTCAGGCCACACTTGGGCCATTCATTCCTGCAAAAGATGGTTAGTTTGCAGAGATTAATAATCAGACTCGAGTCTTCTGTGATTCGGCAAAAGTCCTTAGAATGGTTCAGGCCCAGGCCCAGTGGGGTGCTTTGTGCATGTCCCATGCTAGGAATCAAAGAAAAATTTTTACAAAAGGACCAAAAACACAAACAGAATATACACAGACAGACACAAAAGGATATTCCCAGGAAAACAAAAGCAAGCTTAGGCTGTCACAGAAGGTCTCCCTCCCTATGTATGAGTGGCCCATAGATCCACAGGTAGTTCAGAATCCAGTTGAGAACTAGCGAATTCTCCAGCTTCTGGCAGGGGTTTGGGTGAGTCTTCTATTGATCCTGTACAGGTAACAAAATATGCATTCACTAGGCCTCCAGATTAAACCTGAAACATAATTAAACCTGAAACAGAAACACAGGTATGGATAAGTCAAAAAGCAACCAGGAGACCAGACATACCAATTGGTAAAACTCTACTACTTGGTCAGAGAGTCTTCAGTGAATCCTGAATGAGTTCCCAGATGTAAAGGTCCATGATTCACTGAAGAATTATACCCTAGATTCACTTAGTATATAAAGCAAAGAGTGTTTTATTCTGCAGAAATCCAACATGATGGGGGGTCTCCCATTACTGAGATAGAGAGACAAGCAAGTGAGCTTGCAGGCTCAATTTAACGAAACTGGAGTTCTGTGGTAGATGAGCTTTATCTTACTCTATCTCTAGGCATTCTGGAACTATTATCAGGAGGTGATGTTTGGAGCCTGGGTTTTTTTTTTCAATTAGTAATTGATTTAGTCTCCTTAACTGCCAGTTTAAAATCTGTCCTGGAATCATCCTAGCCTTCTCAAGACCAAATTCACAATGGATAAGACCCTGTTTTATGAAGAAATCACACACACAACTTGGAGAAATCAAGTTAGAGCTGATGTGACAGACTCTTCCCTGAGGCCCTCATAGAATCAGAAAGTGACATAAAAACAATGAAGGGAAAAGGACAGTTAAATTCCTACCCAGATGCAAAGCCTAGAACTACAGCAATTACCAGTGTGGCAAGACATCCCAACAATTAATAAGTGGCACTATTATCTTGATGGTACCCAGTAGCTGTCTAATTGGATTGCTCAATAGGAGTACATTGTGCCTGGTACTATAAATCTAGCCAACCACCTGTGGGAGAAAAGGGGGAGAGAGGAAAGGAAACAAATTCCAGAATCTAATTCCTTTTCTTCTTGTTTTTTTATTTGAGCACAACTACTAAGAAACCACAACCAACCCCCATGAAAAACGAACTACCAACAACCAACCACCCTGACTCTCAGGACCCTCTGAAAAGGTCCCAGAATTCTAAACATCACACAATTGAAGAAGCTACCTGCAACTGGCAAAATCACACCCTTGCTATAGTAAAATGAAAATTATAGTTGATTGTTTTGGACAACCTGAATCAGCCCCATACCCCACCACACCTGAGGATAAAATGAAAGTATATTTTTATAATATTTCTGTGTTTCTTAGAGAAGCAAAAATTCCAAAATTCTCACCAGATAAATGCTGGAGCTAACTGAGGTTATAAACCTAATGCACCGAACAAATATTTAGAGAACATTTCACCCAAACACAAATGAATACACCTCTTTTGCTACACCTCATGGAACTTTCTCCAAAATTGACCACCTAATTAAAGGACAACATAAACCCCATTCGTCTCTGATTAAGGACCCCAATTGTCTCCATTTAAGAACAAGGTCTGATTTTGAAAGCAGGCCATAAGGTACCAGCTCCAGGAACAGACCATAAAAATCCAGAATAAGATCATAAAACCCCTTCCCAAAGAACAGCCTGAGGATATCCACAAAAATGAGGAAATATCTTATCTCAGAATGGGTCATCTGTGCTGAGCAGCCCTATATCATCCTATGATTAAAAGTTCATGATATAGGCATGCAGATCACTGACCACCTGTGACCCCCCTAACACCCACCAATGAAATTTTAGATTACCTAATTTTTCTAGAGAGTTTGCCCATTTCGCTATAAGAAAGCCTGAGGATCTTTGTCTGTGGTTGCCATTTTGAAAAATGGTTGACCCCCCCCCACACACACACACATACTGGATGTTTCTGCAGAATAAATGCTCCTTGTCTTTATATACTTTCTTAGTCTGGGGTCTTCCTTCAGTCATTTTCAGACCTTTACAATACTTGGACACAAAGCAATCTTAACATATACCAGGAAATTGAAACACCACCCTGCATACCATCAGATTGCCACAGATAAGTGCTGGATACCAACAAAACAAGAACAAAAGAAAGCTTACACAAAAACTGAACTGAATGAAAAATGATGAATAAAATTCTGAATAAAAATGATGAATGAAACTGCTGAATGAAAAATGGACCAAGAGGATAATCTATAAAGAAATTAAAGACTTTCTAGAATTCAAAGAAAATGAACACACAACATATCCAAACTGATGAGACACAATGAATGCAATTCCAAGAGCCAAGTTTATAGCAGTAAAAGCCTACAAAAATTTTGCAGAGACTTTAAAGGACACCAGTTAGCTTAAAACAAAAGAAGAAATAGCATGCAGACAGAGTAGATAACAAGAAATAATCAAATTGAGGGTTGAAATCAATAAAATAGAAACAAACAATGCAAATGATCAATGAAACAGAGAGGGTTTTTCAATCTCATTGTTTTTCTCAAAGAACCCAGCTTCCCTGTAAAACTGGTCAGTCTACTCTTAAACAGACAGGAAAGCAAAAAGTAAAATTAAAAAGTAAAAAAAAAAAAAAATACAGATAGAAGGTTCAGAAGATAAAAAAGGATCTCATTTTTAGCCTCATTTATTGTTATTTTCACTTCAAGATGCTTCAGATGCCGAAGAGGAAGTTTCTCTTTCTTGAAGATACAGATTTAAAATCACCTAAAATGGCATTGGCTCTTTTAGTTGAGCCAAATGCCTCTCTTCTTTTACCACATACAGGATTAATAGATCCCCCTAAAATTGCCATCAGCCCTTCTTTGAGGAAGCCAGAGGAATCTAAGACTCCGATAAAGTATTTTGTACAAAAGAGTCTGCTTGCATTTTCCCTATTTCCACTACAGCAGGGAATTTCTCAGCCAAGAAAATGAGGACCACAGTGGAAAGATGGAGGCAGTGGCTGCTTAGACTCAGGAGCTCAAGCTGCAATAGAGCATCAGGTCTCAAATGCACAATAGCCTCACCCTGTTTGCTGGCTGGAGACTTGGCTCTGCCTCTGGCTTCCTTGCTTGGGACTTGCACTGGACACAAGAGAGGAGCAGCTATGCCTTGGGCTGAGTGGGTGGGACAAAAGTGCCTTTAGAGGTAGCAGGCACAAAGTCAGACAAGTTCATAATGGCAAGAGGTCTAGAGTGCTTTCTTCCTTCAAGTATGAGACCCCCAGACAATTTTCTCTCACTCCATGCCTTAACTCAGATCTCTTCTTTTTCTCTTAATAAGTTTTTAGTCTCTTCCTTCCTTCCTTCCTTCCTTCCTTCCTTCCTTCCTTCCTTCCTTCCTTCCTTCCTTTCTTGCAACTAAGCTAAAAGACCAGCAATTTGATATTTTGTAACCTAATATTTTTTGTCGTCTCTGTCTTGCATCTTGTAAAAACACACACAAATTTTAAGTCTTTAATAGAATACACTTTAATAGAATGCATTAGCCTAACCCAATCTGTGATTGGGGATTAGGGTTTTGGGGATTAGGCAATTGAACATTGGGTGCACCTTGTCTCCAACTCCTGATGCTTGTGCCTCAAACTGCAAATGCTTATAAATTTTCAGTTTTCTTTGTCAGTGTATGTGTGGGAGTCTGTGCACATATGTGCCACAACTTTCAATTCTTAGTTTCAATCATGGGTCCCAGGGGTTGAATTCAGGTAATCATACTAGTATGCAAGTTCTTTTATCTGTGGTGTACCTTACTGCTATTGCACAAGTGTGTGTGTGTGTGTGTGTGTGTGTGTGTGTGTGTGTGTGTGTGTAAGTAATTTCCACATAAGTATGTACTGTATATTGGGCATATTCTTTACCCCCATACTATTATCCTTCCTTTCCTCCGTGCTTACCCTCATCTAACATTTCTCCCCTCAGGACAGTTTTACTTTGTTCATGTCATAGAGATATTTCTGTGTTTACACATTTGTACAAAATGTAGGAACAAATACACTAAGCAAAACAAAAATAAATTTTAAAAATAAAAATGTGGTCTTTTGTTCAATATTCATTAGTAGACCCTTTGTTTTGATTTTCCTACAATTCATGTATAATAATTAATGGTTAATCAGCTTGAAATTTTTCCTTAATGATGATAATAACTTTTTCACTGATATCCTTGGGGTTTTCATAAATATTATCATACTATCTGCAGATAAAATGATTTACCTCTGCCTTTTTTATTCTTTTTTTTATTTTCTATATTCTTTGTTTACATTCCAAAGGCTTTCCCCTTTCCCAGTTACCCCCCGCCATATGTCCCATAGTTCCTCTCCCCCCCATGCTATTCCTCACTCTTCCCCCCCCCCACGATTTCTCTGTTCTGGGTCTACAATACTGGATCCAATCTTTACAGGCCCAGGGTCCTCTCCTTTTTTTCTTCTTGAGAGTCATTTGACTTGCTAATTGTGCCTTGAGTATTTAGGGCTTCTGGGCTCATTAATATCCACTTATCAGTGATTGCATTTTGTGTGTATTCTTTTGTGATTGGGTTAGCTCACTTAGGATGATAGTTTCCAGATCTAACCATTTACCTACAAATTGCATGAATTCATTATTTTTAATTGCTGAGTAGTACTCCATTGTATAAATATACCACATTTTCTGTATCCATTCCTCTTTTGAGGGATATCTGGGCTCCTTCCAATTTCTGGCTATTATAAACAAGGCTGCTATAAACATAGTGGAGCATGTGTCTTTGTTGTATGCAGAGGAATCCTCTGGGTATATGCCCAGGAGTGGTATGCCAGGGTCCTCTGGGAGTGGCATGCCCAATTTTCTGAGGAACTGCCACACTGATTTCCAGAGCAGTTTTACCATTTTGCAATCCCACCAACAGTGGAGGAGTGTTCCTCTTTCTCCACATCCTCGCCAGCACTTGTTGTCTCTCGAGTTTTTAATCTTAGCCATTCTGAATGGAGTGAGGTGGAATCTCAGGGTTGTTTTGATTTGCATTTCCCTGATGACTAATGATGTTGAACATCTCTTAAGGTGTTTCTCAGCCATCCGAATTTCTTCTGGTGAAAATTCATTGTTTAGCTCTGTACCCCATTTTTTGATAGGGTTATTTGGTTCTTTGGGGGTCTAACTTCTTGAGTTCTTTGTATATATTGGATATTAGCCCTCTGTCGGATGTGGGGTTGGTGAAGATCATTTCCCACGTTGTTGGTTGCCGTTTTGTCCTTCTGACAGTGTCCTTTGCCTTACAGAAACTTTGTAATTTTATGAGGTCCCATTTGTCAATTCTTGATCTTAGAGCATAAGCTATTGGTGTTCTGTTCAGGAACACCATTTACCCCTGTGCCCATGTCCTCCAGGGTCTTCCCAAGTTTCTTTTCTAATAGTTTCAGTGTGTCTGCTTTTATGTGGAGGTCCTTGATCCACTTGGAGTTGATCTTAGTGCAAGGAGATAAGAGTGGGTCAATTCGCATTCTTCTGCATGTTGACCTCCAGTTGAACCAGCACCATTTGTTGAAAAGGCTATCTTTTTTTTCCACCGGATGGTTGTGGCTCCTTTATCAAAGATCAAGTGACCATAAGTCTGTGGGTTCATTTCTGGGTCTTCAATCCTATTCCATTGATCTACCTGCCTGTTGCTGTACCAATACCATGCAGTTTTTAACACAATTGCTCTGTAGTACTGCTTGAGGTCAGGGATATTGATTCCCCCAGAAGTCCTTTTATTGTTGAGAATAGTTTTAGATATCCTGGGTTTTTTGTTGCTCCAGATGAATTTGAGAATTGCTCTTTCTAGATCTATGAAGAATTGATTTGGGATTTTGATGGGGATTGCATTGAATCTGTAGATTGCTTTTGGCAAGATGGCCATTTTTACTATATTGATCCTGCCAATCCAGGAGCAAGAAATATTTTTCCATCTTCTGAGGTCTTCTTCGATTTCTTTCTTCAGGGACTTGAAGTTCCTTTCATACAGATCTTTCACTTGTTTGGTTAGAGTTACGCCAAGGTACTTTATGTTGTTTGTGGCTATTGTGAAGGGTGTTATTTCCCTAACTTCTTTCTTAGCCTGCTTGTCCTTTGAGTACAAGAAGGCTACTGATTTGCTTGAGTTAATTTTATAACCAGCCACTTTGCTGAAGTTGTTTATCAGCTGTAGAAGTTCTCTGGTAGAGTTTTTTGGATCGCTTAAGTAGACTATCATATCATCTGCAAATAATGATACTTTGACTTCTTCCTTTCCAATTTGTATCCCTTTGACTTCCTTATGTTGTCTAATTGCTCTCGCTAGAACTTCAAGTACTATATTGAAAAGATATGGAGAGAGAGGACAGCCTTGTCTAGTCCCTGATTTTAGTGGGATTGCTTCAAGTTTCTCTCCATTTATTTTGATGTTGGCTACTGGTTTGCTGTAGATTGCTTTTACTATGTTTAGGTATGGGCCTTGAATTCCTGCTCTTTCCAAGACTTTTAGCATGAAAGGATGCTGAATTTTGTCAAATGCTTTTTCAGCATCTAATGAGATGACCATGTGGTTTTTTCTTTTAGTTTGTTTATGTAGTGGATTACATTGATGGATTTCCGTATATTGAACCATCCCTGCATTCCTGGAATGAAGCCTACTTGATCATGGTGAATGATCGTTTTGATATGCTCTTGGATTTGGTTGGCAAGAATTTTATTTAGTATTTTTGCATCAATATTCATAAGAGAAATTGGCCTGTAGTTCTCTTTTTTTGTTGGATCTTTTTGTGGTTTAGGTATCAGCGTAATTGTGGTTTTGAAGAATGAGTTGGGCAGTGTCCCTTCTGTCTCTATTTTGTGGAATAGTTTGAAGAGTATTGGTGTTAAGTCTTCTTTGAAGGTCTGGTAGAATTCTGCACTAAAACCATCTGGTCCCGTACTTTTTTTGGTTGGGAGGCTTTCTATAACCCCTTCTATTTCTTTAAGGGTTATGGGACTGTTTAGCTGGTCTACTTGATGCTGATTTAATTTTGGTATTTGGTATCTGTCTAGGAAATTGTCCATTTCCTCCAGATTCTCCAGTTGTTTTGAGTATAGGCCTTTGTAGTAGGATCTGATGATCTTTTGAATTTCCTCTGTTTCTGTTGTTATATCCCCCTTTTCATTTTTAATTTTGTTAAGTTGGATACTATCTCTGTGCCCTTTGGTTAGTCTAGCTAAGGGTTTATCTATCTTGTTGATTTTCTCGAAGAACCTGCTCTTGGTTTTGTTGATTCTTTGTATGATTCTCTTTGTTTCTGCTTGATTGATTTCAGCCCTTAGTTTGATGATTTCCTCTCTTCTACTCCTCCTGGGTGAGTTAGCTTCTTTTTGTTCCAGGGCCTTCAGGTGTGCTGTTAAGTTGCTAGTGTATGCTCTCTCCAGTTTCTTTTTGGAGGCACTCAGGGCTATGAGTTTTCCTCTTAGCACTGCTTTCATTGTATCCCAGAGATTTGGGTAGGTCGTACCTTCATTTTCATTGAAGTCTAAAAAGTCTTTGATTTCTTTCTTTATTTCTTCCTTGACCAGGGTGTCATTGAGTAGAGTATTGTTCAGTTTCCATGTGTATGTGGGCTTTCTGTTGTTCTTCTTGCTATTGAAGACCACTTTTACTCCATAGTGATCCGATAGGAGACATGGGATTAGTTCGGTCTTTTTGTATTTGTTGAGGTCTGTCTTGTGACCAATTATATGATCAATTTTTGAGAAGGTACCGTGCGGTGCTGAGAAAAAGGTATACTCTTTTGTTTTAGGATGGAATGTTCTATATATATCTGTTAAATCCAATTGGTCCAAAGCTTCAATTAGTTTCACTGTGTCCCTGTTTAGTTTCTGCTTTCCTGATCGGTCCATTGAGGAGAGTGGAGTGTTGAAGTCACCTACAATCATTGTGTTAGGTGCGATGTGTGCTTTAAGCTTTAGTAAAGTTTCTTTTACGAATGAGGGTGCCCTTACATTTGGCGCATAGATGTTCAGTATTGAGAATTCTTCTTGGTGGATTTTCCCTTTGACAAGCAGGACGTGACCTTCTGTGTCTCTTTTGATGACTTTAGGTTGAAAGTCAATTTTATCTGATATTAGAATGGCTACTCCAGCTTGTTTCCTGGGACCATTTGCTTGTAAAACTGTCTTCCAGCCTTTTACTCTAAGGTGGTGTTTGTCTTTGACACTGAGATGTGTTTCCTGTATGCAGCAAAATGTAGGGTCCTGTTTCCGTATCCAGTCTGTTAGTCTGTGTCTTTTGATTGGGGAATTGAGTCCATTGATATTAAGAGATATTAAGGAATAGTAATTATTACTTCCTGACATTTTGGGCATTATTATTATTATTATTATTATTATTTGTATTTGAGTGGTTCTCTTCTTTTGGGTTGGATGAGATGGGATTTCTATCTTGTTTCTTCTGGGGTGTTGTTTCCCCCCTTGTGTTGGTATTTTTCCCCTATTATCCTTTGTAGGGCTGGGTTTGTAGATAAGTATCTTGCAAATTTGGTTTTGTCGTGGAATATCTTGGTTTCCCCATCTATGGCAATTGAGAGTTTTGCTGGGTATAGTAGTCTTGGCTGAAGTTTGTGTTCTCTTAGGGTCTGCATGAGGTCTGCCCAGAATCTTCTAGCTTTCATGGTCTCAGGTGAGAAGTCTGGTGTAATTCTGATAGGTCTTCCTTTATATGTTACTTGTCCTTTTTCTCTTACTGCCTTTAATATTCTTTCTTTGTTTAGTACATTTGGGGTTTTGATTATTATGTGACGGGAAGTATTTCTGTTCTGGTCCAGTCTATTTGGGGTTCTATAGGCTTCTTTTATATTCATGGGCATCTCTCTCTTTAGGTTGGGGAAGTTTTCTTCCATAATTTTGTAGAAGATATTTGCTGGCCCTTTAAGTTGTAGATCTTCATTCTCATCTATCCCTATAATCCTTAGGTTTGGTCTTCTCATTGTGTCCTGAATTTCCTGAATGTTTTGGGTTACCAGCTTTTTGCATTTTGCATTTTCTTTAATTGTTGAATCCATGGTTCCTATGGTATCTTCAGCATCTGAGATTCTGTCTTCTATCTCTTGTATTCTATTGTTGATATTTGCATCTATGACTCCTGATTTCTTCCCAAGGTTTTCTATCTCCAACATTGTCTCCCTTTGCGATTGCTTAGTTGTTTCTACTTCTGTTTTTAGATTTTGTATGGTTTTGCTCAGATATTTCAGTTGCTTGTTTGTGTTTTCCTGTAATTCTTTAAGGGATTTTTGTGTTTCCTCTTTTATGACTTCTACTCATTGACCCATGTTCTCTTGTATTTCTTTAGGTGATTTTTGTTTCTCCCCCTTATTGGGATTCATTTTTTGCTCTATATTCTCCTGGATTTCTTTAAGTGATTTTTGTGTCTGCCTTGTATGGGCTTCTAGTTTTTGATCTATTTTCTCCTCTATTACTTTAAGAAATTTATCTAAGTGATCCTCAATCTGCATCTTTACCAGTGATTTTAGATCTGAGCCTTGTTTTTCTGGTGTGTTGAGATATCTGGGATTTAATTGTGTTTGCCTTGCAATGGCTTCTAGCTTTTGATCTATTTTCTCATGTATTACTTTAAGAGATTTATCTAAGTGTTCCTCTATCAGCATCCTGACCAGTGATTTTTAGATCTGAGTCTTGTTTTTCTGGTGTTTCGGGGTATCCAATATTTATTGCTGTTGGGGAACTGGGTTCGGATGCCGCCATACTGCCTTGATTTTTGTTAGTAGCGATCTTATGTTTGCCTTTTTCCATCTGGTTAACTCTGGTGTTAGTTGGTCCTGTAGATACTAGCTGGCGCTTGACCCTCCTGTGGGGTTGTAAGGCTATTTCCCAGCGACTGGGATACCTGAATCACTGTCCTGCGGGGCTCTTGCTCACAGATTGCTGACAGGTGGCCTGAGTCCCCCGAGGTCTTAAACTCAGGATATCCCAGGTACTTGGTTCCGCCTGTTGGGCGGCTGCTCTGCACTGCTCCTGCTCAGGGTTTGCTGTCTGATATCCTGTTTCCCCAGGGGTCTTAAAGTTGGGATATCTCAGTTATCTGGTTCCGCCTGCTGGTCCCAAGCTGCTGGGAAGCTGGCTGGGTCCGGTTTCCAGCTTCCCTGCCACTGGCTGGATGGGAGGCTGGTTCCGCCTCCGGCTGGGTCTGGGCACCTGGCACGCTGGCTGACTCCGGCTTCCCCACCACCAGCTGGACGGGAAGCTGCAGGCAATATGGCAGCTGCCTGCAGGGAGCTCGGGGTCCGCCCCGTGAGTGCAGAGTGCACCCGCTACTCTGTGCCCAACTCCCACTCCAGGCCTGAGTCCCCGAAGGTTTTAAGCTCGGGCTGTCTCGGGTACCTGGTTCCACCGCCGGCTGGGTCTGAGGACCTGGCACGCTGGCTGACACTCCGGCTTCCCCACCACCAGCTGGACGGGAAGCTGGTTCCACCACCGGCTGGGTCTGCCTTTTTTATTCTTATACCTTTGTATTAGTAAGTATCAACAAAAGCCTTCCATATAGTATTGTATGAAAGAATAGAGCACGATGTCAACTAATTCACACTAGCGACAGGACTTAAACTATCACATTTCTCCATTCTGACCACAGTTTTGTGCTGTCTATAAGGGTGATCTCCACTTAGTAGGGCTCAGTGGTACCACTCAATAAATAGGGAAACAGAAGGGTGGTGTTGATGTGACCTTTTCTGGACAAACATCATCAGGTGCTTGTCCTGAAGAAATATGGATATGGATACGAGGTGTGGGGTGCCACCTTGTGGAAATAAGTATTTAGTGCACCTGAGCTGTTTTCTCCATAGCTGTTTTGGTTGGCTCCAAGTCCAAAAGTTGGAGGAAACCTGAGTCACTCACACCACAAGCACATATCCTCTCTCTCTAAAAGAAACCTAACTTCAGTTTGAAAGGAAAGAGACACATGATCTTTAGTGATATTTGAGCTTATCCTTCAACCTGACAAAACTCCAAAGGATGTTCAAACACATGAAAATGTTAGGGAATTCAGGGCACTAAATGCCATTGGAAAACTCAGACTAGGGTCTTCTGTCTAGTTCAAAGGAACTGCTTCTCCATACCTAGCTACACGTTCTTAATCTATAAGCCAAGTCAGATGTAGTGAATCATCTAAGCTAATGCCATATGCACTAATAAGAATTTAATTGTTTGTGGTTGTAGGATACCAAGAAGAAATTGCCTGTCATGGTGGTGGCCCAAGCACTCAAGCAGGAGGGCAGAGGCAGGTAAATGTCAGGGAGCAGAACATTCTACTCTATATAAATAGTTCCAGGATAAATACAAACAGAAAGAAATTTTCTGTTTTAATCTCTGATTTTCAGTAATTGACATCCAATATGAACATGTCATTGTAGATGTCTGTCCCTTCTGGGTACAGATTGAAAGATCAACTTTACTATGCCAAGAGAATGTTCATGAGAAAATAAACTAGAGCAACCAGGCAGATAAGAACAGAAGTAATGGGGTTAGAGAGATGGCTCGGTGGTTAAAAGCACTGGCTACTATTTCCTGGGCTCTGAGTTCAATTCCAAGAAGCCATGAGGTGCTTACAACAATCTATAATGAATTCTAATTCCCTCTTCTGTCATGTGGGTGCATATTCAGATAGGCTACTCATATACATAGAATAAAAAAGAAAAATCTTCAATAGAAGAAAAAGAAAAAAAGTACTTAAAACAATAATATTAAAATGTCAGACTAATTTTACAGACAATAATTTGAAAGTCAAAGTAGCTGGCTTTATGCTACTTTAAAAAGTCTGGTGAGATGGCTCAGAGGATAAAGTTATCTGTTGACAAACCTGCATACCTGAGTTCAGTCCCTGGACCCCACATGGTGGAAGAAAAAACAACAACTCCTGCAAGTTATTGTCCTTATGTCAAAGCATATGCATTTCTACCCATCTCCAATTAGTAAACAAAAAAAAAAAAAAAAAAAAAAAAAAAAAAAACTTGAGAAAAGAGGTGGGACTAAACAGTCACAGTGAGAGAGCTGCTTTGCTTTTTAGATCAATGTTATCAACAGATGTGCCACCAAAGGATGTCAAGGAACAGTCATTTGGAGGAGGTGTTCAGTTGCATCTGGTCCTAACTGGACCTTCAAGGCCAACTCACGGCTCATGGAAGGAGTAAACAGGACTCTCAGGGAGTATATAGGGGCCATGACATACTTTCACCACAGATATCTTCCAGGATAAGCTAAAATGTAAAGCACAGTATATTTTTTGACTACTTTTCTGTCTTGAACTCTGCACATGCCTGGTACATTCAGAAGCCAGACAAAGGGAGAATATCTACAGAAATTACAGTTGTGAATGGTGTTCATCTGCTTGTTAAACTAAAACTCAGAGATTCACTTGCCTCTGACTCCCATGTTCTGAAATTTTGTTTTATTTTGTTTTGGATTTTAATTAGTTTGGATTCTGAATTTCTTGTGCTCTTGATCCATGGCCACTACTGTTAGTTTTAGCAGGCAAGGATGAAGTCAGACTCTTTAATATCTGTATATATAGCTTCAGTGATATAGTTACTAGTCTAGTAAGTCATTGTGGTCCCTTACTCTCAACTCTTCTGTAGTATCCACTGCTGTAACTTTCCTCAATCTCTCCTACACAGTCAGACTACAGGACATGCACAAAAGGCTACTGAAAAATTTTTTCTAACTTCCATCTGTCCTTTTAGGGGCTTCCAGTGTTTCAAACAATAATTAACAATTTTAACCTTAGATGATGCTTGGAGAACAGGGAGAGTTCAGCAGACACAAGTCCTCCTGTCTCCTGCTGAATTGTTTCAAGTTTTCCTCAATTTAGGATGATGCTGCTTCCCCAGCCCCTGTCTCTCTCTAGCCCTCCCTGTCCTGAAACTCACTCTGTAGACCAGACCAGACTGACACTCAAAGATTCAGATATCTCTGCCTTCCAATTGCTAAATTTTGTTTTGTTTTGTTTTGTTTTGTTTTGTTGGTAGAAGAGACAGGCTGATCTCTATGAATTTGAGGCTAGCCTAGTCTACAGAGTAAGTACCATGGTGAGCCAAAAAATATTCTGGCTTTTATTTTATAGAGATATGTTCCCTCTAGTCCTATTATCTGTAGAACTTTGATCATGAAAACATGTTGGATTTTATTAAAGAAGTTTTCTGTGTTTTGTACTGCAGTTTTTTGTACTTACCTTTCTTTTTTCTTTTTCTTTTCTTTTCTTTCTTTCTTTTTTTTTTTCCAAGACAGGGTTTCTCTGTGTAGCCCTGGCTGTCCTGGAACTCACTCTGTAGACCAGGCTGGCCTCAAACTCAGAAATCCGCCTGCCTCTGCCTTCCAAGTGCTGGGATTAAAGGTGTGCGCCACCACCGCCCGGCTTATCTTTCTTAAGATAGACAACTAGAACCATAAATTTGGTTTGCTGTTGAGAGACCAGACAAATTCTGACGGGTTCAGGATCCATCTTAAGAACCTGACCTAGGTTAAACTCAAGTTAACCAACATGCTTTCACCTAGCACTAGTTTCCAGGTTATTCTTCAACAAGACTGCACCTAGCCCTGCTTTCCTGGTTACTCCCTAACAACCACCATTCAAAAGGAAAGCTAAGTTACATTTATGGATTGGCTTCCAGCACCAGACAATTATTTTAAAGGACAACAAATTTCATAATAGACCCCCAATCAGATGTGTGCCAGGTTGGAGACTGCCTTGCTTGTTTGCTTGCCCCTATAAATAGTTGTTTGAAACTGGGCCCAGGGCTTCACCACCATCCTGCTCTTGAGCTTGAATTAAAAAAAAAAAAGACTCTAGTGCAATTGCATCAGAAATGGCTCCTTGGTGGTCTTTGGGGATTTGAGATCATGAACAGGCACAACACTGCTATAATGTTTTTGTAATACAAAGAACAAAGCAAGTTCTGGTGGATGCTGGAGGCTAGGTAGAGAAGAAGCCTGGGTGCTAATTTCAAATCTTTTTTCTCTCTCTGTCTCTGTCTCTCTGTCTCTTCCTCTGTTTCTCTCTCTCTCTGTCTCTCTGTCTCTCTGTCTGTCTCTCTCTGTCTCTGTCTCTGTCTCTGTCTCTGTCTCTGTCTCTCTCTCTCTCTCTCTCTCTCTCTCTCACACACACACACACACACACACACACACACGCTAAAGTCCAGGAGCCTCCCTGCCCAGAGAAGGTAGTAGTAGAGTCACAGTGTAGGACTCTGGTGATGATGGCTTTGATATCTGAGAGTCTCAGGGCTTTCTAGCTCTCTAACTGTACTGAAATGCTGATGATAACTTCTAAAACATCCTAGAAACTTTCTTGCTCTTTCTGAGGGTGAAAGACTGCTGGCTTAGGTGATTAACACTTGCATCCTAACAGCAGAAGATTAAGCAATGTGGTCTTTGTTCTATCTCAGCAGGAATTGCTGGGCTCTAACTTTCAGCCTGCTAGAAGTTGCAAGGAGAAAAATGGGACACTTAAAGAAGTGGTTAATGAATTTATTACTAAGTTGCAAAGAGTTTCCTTTGAAAGATATCTAAGGGAAAAAGTGGAAAGATCCTAAGTGGAGAAAGGGAAAACTTCTTCTAGGTGGGGAAAGGTAAAAAGTGAGAGAGGGAGGGAAGGAGAGAGAGAGAGAGAGAGAGAGAGAGAGAGAGAGAGAGAGAGAGAGAGAGAGAGGAAGAGGAAGAGGAAGAGGAAGAGGAAGAGGAAGAGGAAGAGGAAGAGGAAGAGGAAGAGGAAGAGAGAGGTTTCTCCCTTTTGTCTTCAGAATCTTTACATGATCACATGTTACAAAGTTCATCACAAGTTCACACAAAATATCAAGGCATAAACTGAAATAGAAGTTTACAACAGAGAATGTTTACATGCATATCAATTAGGAGTAATTATCTAGCTAAACATCTATCACTTGTCTTTCACAAGTTCATTGAAAGTTTAAAAACATAACTAAGTTATAGTGAAGTTTTGTATAGATAAACCCAGTCAATATTTTATCTTCTGTCTTAACACCTATAATAAATCCTAGTTCTCTTTTTATGACCTTTGGTTAATTGTTTTACAACCTCTTGGAATGTGCTCTGAGTAGGAGAAAGTTTGGTTACCATCTAAGAGCAATTAACTGGTGACACTTGGGAGACTGACAGAGTTCTCATTGCAGTTTTGACTATCAGAAAAGGACCTAATAGTAGTTGCACTATAAAAGAGCTTAATAATCACAGATATAATTTTAGGAATTCTTATAGGATTACACACACACACACACACACACACACACACACAGGTGTTGAAGATACCACAGAAAACATTGACTCAACAGTCAAAGAAAATGCAAAATGCAAAAAGCTTGTAACCTCCCAAATCCAGGAGATCCAGGACACAATGAGAAGAACAAACCTAAGGATTATATGTATAAAAGAGAGAGATTTACAACTTAAAGGGCCCGTAAATATCTTCAACAAAATTATAGAAGAAAACTTCCCTAACCTAAAGAAAGAGATGCCCATGAACATACAAGAAGCCTACAGAACTCCAAACAGACTGGACCAGAACAGAAAATCCTCCTGGCACATAATAATCCAAACACCAGATTCACTAAACAAAGAAAGAATATTAAAAGCAGTAAGGGGAAAAGGGCAAGTAACTTATAAAGGAAGAGCTATCAGAATTACACCAGACTTCTCACCAGAGACCATGAAAGCTAGAAGATCCTGGGCAGATCTCATACAGACCCTAAGAGAACACAAATGCCAGCCCAGATTACTATATCCAGCAAAAATCTCAATCACCATAAATGGAGAAACCAAGATATTCCATGATAAGACCAAATTTACACAATATCTGTCCACAAATCCAGCCCTACAAAGGATAATAGATGGAAAATGCCAACACAAGGAGGGAAACTACACCCTAGAAAAAGTAAGAAAGTAATCTTCTTCCAAAAACCCAAAAGAAAGTAACCACACAAACATAAAAATAACACCAAAAATAATAGGAAGCAACAATCACTATTCCTTAATATCTCTTAACATCAATGGATTCAATTCCCCAATAAAAAGACATAGACTAACAGAAATATTTTTCATGTAAATCTTTAATTTTAATCAGAAAATGTTTGTAATTCCTCTTTCAATTAATTTAGTAATGTTTTTTATGTCTACCGTTTTATCTGCATTATTTTTCATGATAATCTTCAATTTTAACATGTTTTTCTATATATTTCTTCTATTTTATCAGAAATGTTTTCCATGTAAATATCTAATTTTATCACAAAATGCTTTTAATTCCACCTTCAATTAATTTAGAAAGGCTTTTTATGTCCACCATTTTATCTGTATAATTTTCCATGACAATCTTTAATTTTAACATGTTTTTCTATATATTTCTTGAATTTTATCAGAAATATTTTCCATGTAAATCTTCAATTTTATCTAAAAATGTTTATAATTTCTTTCAATCAACTTAGAATTATTTTTATCTCTACCATTTTATCTGTATAATTTTCCATGATATTCTTCAATTTTAATGTTTTCTACATATTTCTTCAATTTTATCATAAAATATTTCTACATATTATTTCAATTAATTTAGCAATGTTCTTTATGTCTACCATTATATCTGTATTATTTTCATGAAAATCTTCAATTTAAAAATAAATAAATAAATAAATAAATAAATAAATAAAAGATTTATCACTCCAATTCTCCCTCTCACCTGGTGAGACGACGCAGGGCTTCCAAGTAAGAGAAAAAAAAGTCCTAGCAATTAACCTTTCACTTAACTTCCCACCCCTTTCCCACTGACATAAGTAACCAGCTCCCTCCCCTCATGTTTGGAAGCTACCTTCCCCTACTTGTTCCTTATCCCACTAACTAATTCTTTAGTCTCATAGTTTTGCATTCACTTGAGCCTCATTCTTAAAGAGATTTTGCCTGTTTTCATAGCTCCCTGTGAAGACCTGAAGAGGTGAGCCCCAGTCCAGCGGGTGTCCACTCTGTCAGGGCAAGATAAAAGCCACTGTTTGTGCCACTCTGGAGAGGTGGTGGGCACCCTGCTCTACTGTGGGTACATGTACCCCTGAGCTAGGGAGGACCATCCTGAGGGAATGAGTACCTGAGGTGCATCTGTGTTGTTTCTTTGATGATCGAGATGGTTGTCGGGCAACACCTAGTCGTGACAATTTTCTGCTATGCTTCTGTTCCCCAGGATGTCAAGGTCAGGGAAGTGCTTAGCATGATCAAGCAGGTAGGTGTGTACCAGAGGTGGTATCCTGTTTGGGAATGGTTTTTATCTAGGAGGTTATACCTGGAGATCTATGTGGATAGTAGTAGTTGCTATGCACCCTATTGGGAAAAAATAAGGGGTTGGTGTTGCTTGACTGGGTCCATCAGAAAGCTTAAGTCCTGTCATGGAGTTTGTGGGGTTTTTTCACCCCTACTTTTTCACTAAAGGCTCTCTGTCTCAAGGGTAGGGCTCTGGATCCTCAGCTCAAGAGGATGCTCTGGCTCGAATTCCTAGCCAAAGGCAGGACTCAGTGGAGCCTTCAGACGTTTTCTCTAGGACCACCTGTTTGCCATTGTCTGGGATCTAGATGCTAAGTTAGCAGGAAGTGGAGTATGGAATTGGCAATTGGAGGCAGTGCTAGTAGCAGATGATCCCCACCCCCTAAATGCTAACAACAACAGGTAATTTACATACCGAGTCAGCCTGGTAATGCTGGAGGGAGCAAAAGTTAATTATGTGGGACTGGTACTCTCTGTGACCAACAAAAAAAATTCTGAACTCTTAATGATTTTTTGTCTTTGTGTCTCTGTTTTATTGTTTCCCATTAATTAATTAATTTATTCACTTTACATCCCAATCACTGTCTGCCCTCCTAGTCACCCCTCACAGTTCCTCCTTCTCCTTGAGAGCATGGAGGTCCCCTCCCTGGCATATCAAGTTTCTGCAGCTAGGCATTATCCTCTCCCACAGAGGTCAGAAATAAGCAGACCAATTTGGGGCAAGGATCCCACAGGTAGGTTCCATAAATTTGGGGAACTCATATGAAGACTGAGTTGTACATACACGGCAAAGGCTTCAGTCCAGCCATGTATGCTCTTTGGTTGGTGGTTCAACCTTGGAGAGCCACCAGGGGTCTGGGTTAGTTAACTCTTTTGGTCTTCCTATGGAGTTCCTATTTCCTTCAGGACCCTCCATCCTTTCCCTAACTCTTCCAAAAGGGTCCCGAAGCTCCATCCACTGCTTGGCTGTGCATGTCTCCATCAGTCTGAGTCAGTTGCTGGGTGGAAACTCTCAGAGGACAGTTATGCTAGGCTCCTTTCTGCAAGCATAATAGTACCATCAAACGTGTCAGGAACTGGTGCTTGCTCATGGGATAGGTCTTAAGTTGGGCCGGTTATTGGTTGTCCAGTCTCTCACTCTCTGCTCCATCTTTGTCCCTGCATTTCATGTAGACAGAAAAACTTTGGGTCAAAAGTTTTGTGGGTGATTGATGTTCATATCCCTCCAATGGGGGTCCTTCCTGGATACAGGAGGTGGCCTCTTCAGGTTACATATCCCCATTGCTGAGACTTAGCTAAGGCTATCCCCATTAGATGTCTGGGAACCTTTCCCATCCTAGATCTTGGTACACCTTTGAGATGCCCAACCCCACCACAACCCCAGATTTCCATGCATTCTCCCAGCCCGCTGGCCCTCTCTGTTTCTTCCCACAAGTGATTCTGAACACCCCCACTCCCCTCCACATCCTAGCTCCCACTCAGTTCTCTCCCTCCATCTGCTTCCTATGATTAATTTATTACTCCATCTAAATGAGAGTCAAGGATCCTCACTTGGGCCTTCCTTCTTGTTTACCATGTTTGGGTCTGTGGAGTGTATCATGTATCCTGTACTTTATGGCTAATATCCACATATTACTGAGTACACACCATGTATGCCCTTTTGGGTCTCGGTTGCCTCACTCAGGATATTTTCTGGTTCTATACATTTGTCTGCAAAATTTATGTTAAATAACCCTTTTTCATCTCCAAGTAAAGTTTTAACATCCTAGTATAAAGCTATAGGTGTGTTAAATAAAGTATTGTAAAATAAAATCATGAAAGTATTTTGAAAGGAATGTCTTAAGAATCTGATGAAACATTTGTTCCTTGTTTCAAACAGCAATCAAATTGGATATTGCAGAGTGTTGATAGTTGATCTATTTCATGGCAAACCTTTTAGGCAAAATTGATAATTGTTATCCAAAAGATAAATGTTAAAATTTGCTTCCATGCATGCTTTTGTGTTTCCTATAGTTTTATACATGCATCCCATAAAGCATGCATCTACTGTGGGAGTGAAGCACATATAATTGTATCACAGGTTTATTCTTTTGAGTTTCCCCCTGCTTCAGCACAGATAATTGACTTGGGTGCTGTAGTGGCTATTTTTAAAATGTTAAAAATTATGCCTTTAATTTGTATACTGATAGCCAATATCTATCTATCTATCTATCTATCTATCTATCTATGCTTACAATTGCTTGAAATTGTTGCTTTTTTAGATAATGCTAATTCTTAAATTTTACAATTATTTATACAAATACAATTCAAGTTAAGAAAAGATATGTCCCTTTAAATGACTGTCCTCTGGACATTTAAGAGCTTGTCCAGGGGCTGGAGAGATGGCTCAGCCATTAAAGGCTAGGCTCACAACCAAAAATATGAGTTCAAATCCCAGAAAGCACATGGTGGCTCACAAACATCTGTAATGAGATCTGACACCCTTTTCTTATGTGTCTGAAGACCGCTACAGCGTACTTATGTGTAATAAATCAAATCTTTAAGAAAGAGCTCATCCTAGATTACCTGGACAAGACACCTTATGGCAAGGCCACAAGAGATTTGTATCCTTGGCAGACTATAGGCCTTACATAGGAAAAATTGGCCATAAAATCATATTCTTTTCATCATCAAAATGGTAATGGCTTGAGAATAATTTTATATTTTTAGAAAATGTGCACATCAAATTGTAAAGACTTGTTCTCAGTGTCCTCGATTTCTACGTGTACCACATAATAGTGTTAATTCTAGAGGAATTAATCAGTTATTACAAATGAGTGGCACTCATATTTCTGATTTTAGAAAATTAAAATATATGCATGTGACTAATGATACATTTTCAGGCTTTCTAGTTGCAACTACTCTAACAGGAAAAGCAACTAAAAATGCTACAATTATTTTCTATGCTTGCACAATCATTGACTATGCTTGGTGTTCCAACTTAGATTAAAACAGATAACAGAACTGGATATTTATTATAGTCATCAAACATTTGAGATGCTTTGAGAACAATTTAATAACAATTAAATTCTTTATAATTCTCAAGGATGAGGTATTGTGGAACTTTAAAACAATATCTTCTTAAAGAAAACCAAAAAGTGGGAAATTGTATCCCTGTGCATATTATTTAAATCATGCTTTTATAGTTTTAAGAAAAAATTAAAATTTGAATGTCAAGGAACTCTTTGCTGAGTGTCTATAGCATCCTACAACAAGGAATACTCATGCCTAGTTGAGATGGAAGAATCCATTTATTGGCATATGGCATGATCCTGATCAGTTATTTTATATGGGGAAGAAGGCATGTTTGTTTTTTTCCCACAGAATGCTGCAGAAGTATGCCAGCTGCCAGAGTGATTGGTGTGATATGCTGAAGATAATGCCTATTATGTGCTTGTTGGATGTCCTGACAATAGTGACAGGAAATCTGTACTGGGTGTATGTTCTTGATCCACTTTTACTTGCCTATGTCCCAGATTAGATAAACTGCCTTGTTTCAAGTTTTTAGACCTTGTGGAACAGAGAACATGGAACTGTTAAAACTGACTTAGAAAATTAATCCAAAGGAGGAGTTACAATGACTCTTCTCTTTCCTTTAATGTGATCAGTTATTCTCACTCAATCATGGACTGGTTTAGAAATAAATCCAATATTGGAGATTCCAATTATTAAGATGACTAATAATCTTTATCAGTCAGCTGAGTTAATTTAGAATATAGTTTCCACTCTTTCTGAGAAGTAACAGCTTCTCTGTTGATTGTCAAAGCTACCTCCCACACCCCAGAAGCTAGCCTTTGTGTATGCTAGTTGCTAATTTGCAACTGAATTGGATACCTTGGGCCATCCAAAGACAAGTAAAGTGGACCTTCTACAGGAGCTACATAGAACTCAGATCTATTTATGTTTACTATGAGCAGGCAAGGGCACCAGTGGTGCAAGGCAAAGCACTCCAAGTGGAGGACCATGTTTTCTGTGAAGCAAACCTGGTTGTATAGAGGTTGATGTTTAAAGGCACTCCTTAGAATAACAACCAACAAGGAAGCCTAGAACCTCTCCTCCCCAAAAGACACCATAAAGTATTTAGGAGGACCAGGTCAATGTTCCCTTCCCTGGTAACACCCACTGTCCTTTGATGGATGACTATCTACTTGGTTGTTACCTTCTTATCTTAAAACTAATAAAAATGGAGGAATTGTGCCCCCCCCCCCAGTCTTTGAGTGGGGATTTCATACCTCGATGCTAGCCTGTTGTTCGTCAAGGACCTGCAGTTTCCTGAGAGGCACTAGCCACCTGCTGAACAACCAAACTAGTTCTGTGGACAAGTTTCTATCCTTTGGGATAAGGGTTTTCCCCTGCCTATATATTTGGAGACCACCATTAAACTTTGAGCCTTAATCAGAAAACTTGTCTTGGCTCCTTACTCTCTCTTGCAGGTCCATTCTATTTCATCCCCAGCTTTTCTTCCAGGTAACCCATTTGATGCAACTGTGGTCAGTTACATTCTGGATTTTCAGAGTGTTGGCTGAGTGTTGTCTCTTTTACCAACATATTTGGTGGATATGTTCAAGAGGGAGTACATGCTAGTGTTGAAATATGGGATAATGAGAGGGTAAGAAGAGATGATCTTAGCAAATCACAAGGAGCTATAGTCTGGAGAGAGGTTCAGCTGCCTCTGATGTTTAGTACAGTGCTAGGAGGCAACTGTGAAAATTGCATCCAGGATAACAATTGTCTGATAGATCTATGGAAAGCCTACCTTGCCTCCTGGCAGGTAAAGCATGCAATGGAACAAAGAGTGTCTGTCCATGTGGGGGCTGTGACACAGGTATAAGTCAGGAAAGGAAGATCAGGTGGTGATTGTCTGCAGCATCTATAGGAGGCATGCACAGGGGGAGAGGAAGCTTCCACTGGTATTCTGTTCCAGTAATGTCAGTAAGAGCAACTGATATTAGGGTTTGCAGTAACAGATAGTGGGCTAGGAATTTGGACAGAGTACCTAGTCTAAACCACTAACCTCCTTTCCCACTAACCCTCTAACCCTAAACCTAACTCTAACATGAAACCTAACCCTAATTAGGAATCACTGCTGTGATTTCTTTTTTTCCTTTCCCCATAACCCTAACCCTAACCCTTACCCCCAACTCTAACCCTAACAATAAACCTAACCGTAACCCTAAAGCCTAACCCTAACACCAACACCAACCCTAACACTAACCCTAACCCTAACAACAATAAACCTAACTATAAACTTAACACCAACACCAAACCTAACACTAAACCCTAACCCTAACCCTAACCTCCTGTAGTGGCTATTCCTGGTTGTCAACTTGACTATATCTGGAATGAACTACAATTAAGAATTGGAAGGCTCACCTATGATCCTAATCTGGAGGCTAAGAGATAAAAGTTTCTGACCTGGATCTTGGCATGGAGATCTTGAAGCATAGTGGCTATGAATTCCAGAAGATTAAGACAAAGAGATCTCCAAGTTCAGGTCATCTGGGATTAAAGGTGCGGTGGCACACACCTTTAATCTGGGCCATACCATCTGCTGGAGACCTACATAAGGACAGTGGAAGAAGGAAGACTCTTCCTTGCCTGCTTGCCTCGTGGGACTGAGCAACTGCTAGATCCTTGAACTTCTATCCACAGCTGCTGCTGACCATTGTTGGGGAGTTAGACTACAAGCTGTAAGTCATCGACAAATTCCCTAACTATATAGGGAACTACCCATACATTCTGTGACTCTAGAGAACCCTGACTAATACAGAAGTTGGTACCAGGAGTGGTTCTAGAGGAGTAGAAATATAAGGATGAATCTTTTAAAAATCTGGAGTTGGTTGGTTGATCCACTAGCACCTTCAACTACTGAAACCTCTCCAGATTCTCTCCCTCCTGGGAACTTGGAGAATATTGAAGACTCGTGGTTGAAACTATATTTCAAGCTTAAAGAAGCTAATGCCTTTGATTATTTTTGATGAATTAGGTGATTTGGTGGTGTACAAAACTTTCTACAAGTTTGGTAAAAAAATCAGAAAATGATTTTGCTGGCTAGTTGCTCTTAGCATCTCAGGGAAAAACAACAAAGGAAAGGAAGGAGTTGTGTGATAAAACCGAACAGCTCCAGATGCAAGTAAACAATCTAAAAGTTGCTAAGTGTATCCTTGAAGAGAATCTTCTTTTTAGCAGTCATAGAGCTCAAGTTGCAAAAAAAATCAATCTGAAGCCCTCATTATAAGGTTAGCTGAATTACAGCAAAAATTCAGGCATCAGGCTCAGAGGGTGTCAGCAGTTAAAGTAAGGGCATTAATTGGCAAAGAATGGAATCCTATAACTTGGGATAGGGATGTGTGGGAAGACCCTGTTGAAACTGAGAATTTTGGATCTTCAAATTTTTAAGGATTTGCCCCACCTGAGGAAGTAGTACCCTCAGTCCCACCCATTGAAATAATGCTTTCTCCACATGAGGAAATTAATCCCTCAGAGCCTGATAAACCAGCAGTGACTTTTGTTGAAGAAAATGCCAGACAATACTGATGTTTCTCAAGGCCCACCAATAGTTTCTTCTAGACCTATAACCAGACTCAAGGCAAAACAGGCCCCTAGAGGGGAGGTAGAAAGTGTAGTCCATGAGGAAATACACTATACTACTAAGGAGCTTAATGAGTTTGCTAATTCATTCAAGCAGAAGTCTGGGGAATACACGTGGGAATGGATTTTAAGGGTATGGGATAATGGTGGAAGGAACATAAAATTAGAGCAGGCTTAGTTTATTGGGATGGGCCCTCTGAGTGAAGATTCTAGGTTTAATATGGAAGCTCACACAGTTAAAAAAAAAAGGTATCAGAAGTTTGTCTGAATTGTTGGCTGAAGTGTTTATCAAAAGATGGCCTACTGAAAAGCAATTGGAGATGCCTGATATCCCTTGGCTTAGTGTTGATGAAGGGATTTTAAAGCTTAGGGAAATTGCAATGCTAGAGTAGATACAGTGTGTAAAACCTAATCCTCCACAATGGGAAGGTCCAGAAGATATGCCCTTCACCAGTCCTATAAGATGCAAACTGGTGAGAGGGGCAACAGCACATTTAAAGAGTTTTGTTCTTGCCCTTTTCCTTGTGCCAGTCCTTAAGGTTGGAGATGCTGCTGCTCAATTAGATTAATTAAATTCAATGGGTTTAATTGGGCCCTGAGGTAACAAGAGCCAGGTAGCAGCATTAAATTGCCAAAGACAAGGTGATTGTAGTTATTATAATGGACAGGGTAGACAAAACAATGTTTATAATGACATACCCCGTAATGGTCAGCACAAAAGAGGTGGAATTATAATGGCGTGACTGGTTTGGACCTCCAATTGCAGCTGCTGTACCAGATGTAGTTTCGCTACTTGATCAAATGAACACATCTCCTGGAACCTGGTATGCAGCTATTGATCTGGCAAATGTCTTCTCAGTACCTGTCCATTAAGGACCACCCAAAGCAATTTGCTTTCAGTTGGCAAGGCCAGAGGTATACCTTAAAGTTTTGCCTCAAGGATATATTAACTCTCCTGCCCCATATTATAACTTAGTTAGAAGGGATCTTTGTCTCTTCCACAAAATACCACATTGGCACACTATATTGATGACATTATGCTGATTGGACCAAGTGAGCAGAAAGTAGCAACCACTTTGATTTCATTGGTAACACATATGCATATCAGAGGATGGGAAATAAATTCAATCAAAATTCAAGGAACCATCTACCTCAGTGAAATTCTTAGGAGTACAGCGGTGTGGGGCATGCAGAGATATTCCTTCAAAGGTGAAAGATTAGTTGTTGCACCTGGCCCCTCCCACCACCAAAAAAGAAGCACAATGTTTAGTGGGTCTATTTGGATTCTGGAGACAACACATTCCTCACTTAGGTGTGTTACTCAGGCCTATTAACCAAATTACTCAGAAAGCTGCTAGCTTTGTGTGGGCCTAGAACAGGAGAAGGCTCTTCAACAGGTCCAAGCTGCTGTGCAGGCTGTTCTAAAACTTGGACCATATGATCCAGCAAATCTAATAGTACTTGAGGTGTGGATGGCAGATAGAGATGCTGTTTGGAGAATCTGGCAGGCACCTGTAGGTGAATCAGAGAAGAGACCTTTGGGGTTTTGGAGCAAAGCTCTACCATCATCTGCAGACAAGTACTCTCCCTTTGAAAAACAGCTCTTGGCCTGCTATTGGGCCTTAGTGGAAACTGAACGTTTGACAATAGGACACCAAGTTAAAATGCGACATGAACTGTCCATCATGAACTGGGTATTATCAGACCCTACAAGTCATAAAGTAAGAGGTGAACAGCAGCAGTCTATTGTCAAATGGAAGTGGTATATACATGACCAGGCCAGAGCAGGTCCTGAAGGCACAAGCAAGTTACGTGAAGAAGTTGCTCTAATGCCTATGGTTTCTACTCCTGTTACAATGCCATCTGTTGCCAAGCATGAGCCTATAGCCTCATGGGGTGTTCCCTATTAGACTAGGACCTGGTTTACTGATGGCTCTGCACGTTATGCAGGCACCACCCAGAAGTGGACAGCTGCAGCCTTACAACCCCTTTCTGGGACAACCCTAAAGGATAAAGGTGAAGGAAAATCTTCACAGTAGGCAGAACTTCAGGCAGTACACATGGCATTACAGTTTGTTTGGAAGAAGAAATGGTCAGATGTATGATTGTTCACTGACTCATGAGTTGTAGCCAATGGATTGACTGGATGGTCAGGAACCCTAACCCTGATAACCCTAACCCTGATAACCCTAACCCTATCCCATAACACTAACACCCTAACCCTAACCCCAACTCCTAACCTCCCAGAACCATAACCCCCTAACTCTAACCCAACCCTAACCCCCTAACCCTAAACCTAACCCACCCAATCCCCTAACTCCCCTAACCCTTACCCTAACTCTAACCCCTCATCCCTAACCTTAACCTAATCCTAATCCCCCAACCCTAAGCCCCTAATCCTAACTCTAACCCTAACCCCCTAACCCCCAACCCTACCCCTTAACCCTAACTGTAAACTCTAACACCTAATCTTAACACCCTTACCCCTGACCATGACCCTACCCTGACTCTCATCCTAACCCCCTAACCATATCCTTCTAACCTTGAACCTGACCCTTAACCCTAATGTAACCTTATCGTTGACCCTGATACCGATCCTAACCCTAAACCACCTTAACACTAACCCCCTAAGCCTCTAACCTTCAACCTGACCCCTAACCCTAACCTAACCCTATCGTTGACCCTGATCCCCTGACCCTAAACTTGACCTTAACCTTAACCCCCTAGCCCCTAACCCTATCCCTAATCTCTATCTTTCTAACTCAAACAGCTTTTTAAAAATACAGTCCTGGCATTTACTTTGGCCAGGTGTTTGAATTGTTAGGATTTTATGGACATTTCAAGACAAAATGACTTTAGCATACTGTGTACATTCATAAGGCTTTTCTCCAGTATATGTTGTTTTCTGTATTCAGAGATAACTGTCAAGGTCAAAGGCTGTACATTGTTTCTTTTCACAGGGTTTCAGTGAATGGAAGTATGAATAGTTTTGTAATAATGAGAACTATAGAAATGTTCAAAGGCTTCTCCATATTCAATACATTCATAGGATTTCTCTCCACTATGAGAGAAATCTTTTATGCCTTTTGTCTTAATTTGAGTTTTATTGCTGTCAAAAGATACCATGACCAAGGCACTTCTTATAATTGACAATATTTATTGGGGGTTATGTACAGATTCAGAGGTTCAGTCTATTATCAAGGTGGAAAGAATGGCAATGTCCAAGCAGACATGGTGCTGGAGGAGCTGACAGTAATACATTTTGATCAGAAGGAAGCCAGAAGACTCTTCTGTACTGGGTGGAGCTTAAACATAGGATGTCAAAGCCCACCCCTCCACAGTGACAGGCTTCCTCAAAGGCCACACCTCCTCCAGAAAGCCCACACTTAAGAGTACCACTTGCCATGGGCCAAGCATATTCAAACCACCACATCTTAGAAGTTCACTGTGACCTCTAAAGGCTTTACCACATTGACTACATTCACAGGGTTACTCTCTAATATGTGTTCTTTCATGTACTTGGAGGTAACCTGATCTTGAATAGGCTTTACCACATTGACTACATTTGTAAGGTTTTTCTCTAGTATGAGTTTTTTCATGTTTTATAAGATCACTCTGACATGTAAAGGCTTTACCACATTGAATACATTCATAGGGTTTCTCTCCAGTATGTATTATTTTATGGATTTGAAGAGAATTGTGTTGTGTAAAGGCTTTACTACATTGATTACATTTGTAAGGCTTCTCTCCAGTGTGGATTCTTTCATGCCTTTGAAGTTGACTATGATGTGCAAAGGCTTTATTACATTGTTTACATTCATAAGGTTTCTCTCCAGAATGTGTTGCTTTATGTATATGGAGACTAATGTAATACCCAAAGGCTTTACCACACTGATTACATTTGAAAGGCTTCTCTCCAGTATGAATTCTTTCATGTCTTTTACAATCACGAAGGTTTGGAAAGGCTTTACCACACTGATTACATTTGTAAGGTTTCTCCCCAGTATGTTTTCTTTTATGTATTTGTAGATAAGTAGGAAATGCAAAAACTTTACCACACTGATTACATTCGTAAGGTTTCTCTCCAGTATGTTTTCTTTTATGCTCTTGGAGGTAACTTTGTCGTGTAAAGACTTTATCACATTGATTACATTTGTAAGGTTTCTCTCCAGTATGTGTTCTTTCATGCACTTGAAGATGACTTTTTAGTCTAAAGGCTTTACCACATTGATTACATTCATAGGGTTTCTCTCCAGTATGTATTCTTTTATGTACTTTAAGATAACTGTGTTGGGAATAGGCTTTACCACATTGATTACATTTGTAAGGCTTCTCTCCAGTATGTATTCTTTTATGTTTTGGGAGAGAACTGCGATATGCAAAGGCTTTACCACATTGATTACATTTGTAAGGCTTCTCTCCAGTATGAATTTTTTCATGTCTTTTAAGTCTATGAAGATGTGGAAAGGCTTTACCACACTGGTTACATGCATAAGGTTTATATACAGTATCTGTTATTATTTTATGATTTTTGAGACTACGATGACATTTGTAGGCTTTACCACATTGATTAAATTTGTAAGGTTTCTCTCTAGTATGTGCTCTTTTATGTTTTTGGAGAATACAGTGATACGCAAAGGCTTTACCACATTGGTTACATTTGTAGGGTTTTTCTCCAGTATCTGTTATAATTTTATGATTTTTGAGACTACTATAGCATTTATAGGCTTTACCACAATGATTACATTTGTAAGGTTTCTCTCCAGTATGTGTTCTTTTATGCACTTGGAGATGACTTTGTCGTGCAAAGGCTTTACCACATTGATTACATTCATAGGGTTTCTCTCTAGTATGTGTTCTTTTATGCCCTTGGAGATAACTTTGTCGTGCAAAGGTTCTACCACACTGATTACATTCATAGGGTTTCTCTCCAGTGTGTGTTATTTTATGGTTGTGGAGAGTACTGTAATGTGCAAAGGCTTTACCACACTGATTACATTTGTACAGTTTCTTTCTTGTATGTGTTCTTTTGTGCATTTGGAAACTATTAAGATATGCAAAGACTTTACCACATTGATTACATTGGTAAGGTTTCTTCCTAGTATGAATTCTTTCATGCTTTTGAAATTTACCATAATGTGCAAAAGCTTTATCACATCGATTGCACTTGTAGGATTTCTTTCTAATATGTGTTTTTTTATGTATTTGGAGACTACTGTGATGTACAAAGGCTTCACCATGTTGAATAACTTCATAAAGTTTCTCTCCAGAATGAATTCTTTCATGCTTTTGAGGAAAACTGTGACATACAAAGGCTTTATCACATTGAGTATATTCAGAAGGTTTCTCTTCAGTAAGACTTCTTTCATGCCTGCAAAAGTAATTGACACATGTGAAACTTTACCACAATCACTATGCCAATGGATCATTTTATCTGTAGGAATTAATTTTACCTGTAGAAATCAGTTACAATTTGGTCTAATTGTAAAGAGGAATCACACCTTAAGTTTTATAACTTTGTTTACATTCATGGTTTCCCCCTTCATTATGAGTTATATGTCTTTTAAGACACAATCTATAATTATAGGGGTGTTTATTACATGGCTCACATTTGTAGTGTCCTTTTTTCCCTATGAAGTTTTTCACATATTTGAAGAGAACTGGAAGAGCTCACAGCTTTACCATACTGAGTACACACATACATTTTCCTATATTGTGAAATACCCTACATTTGCAAAGTGAACTGGGACAAACAGAGAAGAATTTCCACATTCCTAGTACTCAGGGATTTTCTATAGTGTGAGTTTTTGGATGCACTGCCAATGAAGTTGGAAAAACCAACTAATTATAAGTTTGTATCATATTGAGAAAGTCTACTTAAATGGGGAATACTACATATCTTCTAATTGTTCTGGAAGAGGGGTACATTGCTTCTTTCAATATCCCTGTGCTCACATGGTTTGTGTCCATTTACTAGGTATATCACAGGATATACCTATTAAAAGAAGAATAACAAATTAAAGAGTTCCACATTGCAGTCACACAGTTTGACATTTTGTTCATCATAGGCATGTGGTATATGGATACTTGTCTCTCATAAACTGCCCTCTCACTTAAACTTAGCAGTGTTGTTACAAGTATATGAGCAACACCAGCTACACTATAGAATGTTTGCTTATTAGAAACATGTACTTATCACCTAATATATATATATATATGTGGTATGAGACTAAATAGATGGCAGTTCTACAGAGTAGCTGCAGTATAGCTATGATTCAAATGGTAATACCTATTAAGGCATTGCTTCCTTTTCTTCTCTTTTAGAGAAATGCCTTGCAAACACAAATCAGACAACTGACATTGAGGTACATGGATATGTGAGAATTTAATAATCATCAATACACTTAGGGAAGTGCTTTTTTTACACTGTTGCTTTTCTTTAAAACTTCCAGGATACATTAAAACTTCTTCAGAGGCATATTCAACCAACTTGCACATGAATATTACCTTCCATGTCTTCTAGAACTTTGACAATGTTCTTCAATATTATGTTCTTCCCAATTGCAGCCTAAAATACAGTACCAGAAAATGTATGATATATTATTGGAAATTAGTCAGATTTTAAGTTACTATCATCAGTGAATCTGACTTATCCCCTAAGTTTTCCTTGTTCTCAATTGAAAGTATAGAAGAACATCAGTAACAAAGAAACCATTGCTCCCTTGTTTTAAAAAGTGGAGGAAAATTTACTGACTTACCTATAGCAGTGAGGTTGCTGTAGGTCTCTAGCATTACATCTTTGTAGAGATTCTTCTGTGAAGGTTCCAGCAAAGACCATTCTTCCCAAGTGAAGTTCACATGCACATCATTATAGGTCACTGCATTCTAAAATATCCCATATATGTGTACAACACAAAGCATGATACTATGATACTGGCGTCATTATAAAATAAATGTATGCTTTATTAACAATATATTCATATAATTTTGGTGCTTCCCCCACTTATTTCTTGACCCAAAAGTTCTAGTGTTATCTTAAAAGGAAACTGAATAAATGAGGTTCACCTCTGTCATTTCTTTGCTCTTTGATAGGATATAGCCTTGCAAGAAAAAATGCCTGTTAAAAGATATAAAGAGAGAAAGAGAGAAGCAAACAGTACTAAGCATACATCAGAGAAATTGTACGAACAATTATAACTACAAAAAAGGATGAGTAGATTGAGAGTATTGGCTCATGCTTTTAATCCCAGCAGTCAGGAGGCAGAGACAGGTGTATCTCATTGAGTTGGATGCTAGCATGATCTATCCAGGATAGTCAAAGGTATATATTAAGACCCTGTCTCTCTTGTAAAAACAATCAAACAAGGAAGATAGAACTCAGACGTTTTTACTGAAATTCCTACAAAGAATTAAACATTCACTTCAGTTCTGTATTCATCTTCCAGAATCATAATGTGCCCAAGTTTAAGCTGTAACATTAATGATATCTTATTATAAGGGGATACATGTTTAGTTACAAATGGACAGATGAAAATATTAGCAATGTAGATGTTGATCCTAATTGTTAAGAAACACAGGGCAGGAGAGATGCTCTGCAGTGAAGAGCTCTGGTTGCTCTTGCAAGTAATCGGGCTCAATTGCCAGTACTTACAAGGGGGCTCACAACTATCCATTACTCCAAGTGCAGTAAGTCTGAAGCCATCTTCTAACAACTATGAGGACCAGGCACACATGAGGTGCATATTTATACATATAGGCAAAACACTCATATTCATTAAAAAAGTCAAAACAAACACAATGGGTAGGAAGAATGTCATGAACCTGGAATTCAATGACTCAGAAAGCTCAGGCAGTAAAACTCATGAATACATGCCATCCTGGGAAACAGAATATTCTCTCCGCCAAATTTCAAAATTCACAATGTGGATTCAACACAACAGTATATGCTGGACATGCACCAAAACCTGCATTTTAGGATTATCAGCCAATAATATAAAAACAAACAAACAAAAAGCCAGACATGTTGGCCCACATTTAATTCCAGCACTCTGGAGAGAGAGATATACAGAGAAACTTTGTCTTCAAAAACAAAACCAACGAAATTAAAAATATAAAAACACCAGGCTCACAAGGTAGCTTAGCACTGAATAGCAATTGTTTCTACTGCATCTTATGTGATTTAGGGATAGTCTATAATGGTGAATGTATGATAGCATGAGAAGGAAGTTCTTTGATCAGTTTTAACCACAACACAGTACACACACACACACACACACACACACACACACACACAAACCAGGAAATGGGTTGAGTCTATCGACATTCAAATCTCATCCCTGATATGGAATCTAGAAAGGTTCCTCCTTCAAAAGCTTCTATAAGCTTCCAAAAAAAAAAAAAAAAAAGCTACAAAGGAAAGACAAGTGTTCAAAGACATCATCCTATCTGGGAACTTTGATTTGACTCAATCAGCTACATTCTGCCCCTATCATTATAGGCTCATGGTCATCCATGATGCAGTTACTCTAACTTCGATGATCCTAATAGTCTATAAGAGCTCATACACCATTTAAATGTCCAAAGTCTTTTCTGACATTCAAGACAATCTCTGGATCGCCACATCTTGTAAAATTAGAAAGCAAGTTATATCTTCCCTACATACCCATTCCCATTCCAATAGAGAAGTATGTGTACATAGTGAGGGAAGAAACCTATCAGGGCAAACAACAAATCCTGTAGCTCCATCTTAGACTCAGTTTCAAAAGGCTTAGATGGCCCTATCCCTGTAACTTCTCATACATCTCTCAGTTTAGTTACTTGAACGCCCTATATTCAGCTCTCCATAGCAGATGTCTCATAGCTTAGGTATCTCAACATCTCTGGTCTCAAAATGCAACTCAGGCTTCATCCTCACAGGTTCATGCAACGCATGCTTGCAGTATCCTCCCTCATCATTGGGACTCTGACTCTGCCACATTGATTGCTGGAACTATGCTAAGCTAAAATCACAGGGGAAGAATCCATGACCTTAAATTTTACATCTCTCTTATTTCCAGAACTTGGGTTGCAAGGTTTGGATTCTAAATTGGGATGCACCCTACCACACTTAGACCACAGCTTTAGCAGGTTTTGTATGCCGTTCCTTTCTGGGTCTAGGAATCACTTTGCCTATTCCTTCCATTAATTGAGGGCTTAGCAGGAGGAAGTGTTACCCATAGGGCACTTTTTAGGCTTCCAATCCTGAGCAAAGGGACCTTCTTTTTAATGGTGATATTTAATGGTGATATTCTCTTTGGAAATTCATGCTTCTGTTTCAGCATTTGATTGCCATTTGAAAGTAAGTACTGCTGTTTTCTTCTACAAACTACAGACTTTGCATTTATTTCTGTCCTACTTGTTGCTTTTTTTTTCATTGTAGTTCTGAAGGAGTCACTTGTAATAATCATCCATCATATTCAATATTCTGTCTAAGAACTCAGATCATTATTTTTTAATTCTGCATTACTCAATTTTTCAGGGTATGGGCAGAACAAGAAAGATTTTGGATCAAAATACCACACAAACGACCTCTAGCTCAATTTTTCATGGGGTCAATTTTCTACTGAAATCCTATGAACTTAATTTCTGTCTATATTACTGGAAATACTCCAATCTTCCAGGTGCTACAAGAACAACTGATTAAGCTCTGAGTACAGTTTTCTATTCCGTTTGCCATCTCAAGTCCTGATAGTTTCCACATTCCTCCAAAAGAACATTCCCGTTTCTATCCAGAAGCAAAATCACTTTTTGCGTACCACTTTTTTTGTTTTAACTTGCTATTCTGCTGCTGTGATTGAATCCTCTACCCAAAAGCATTAGCTCAGGTAATGAACAGGTTTACTTTTTTAGTCCTGTTAGATCACAGTCCATCATTTTTGGAGCTTAGGATAGAAACTCAAGCTTCAAGAAAATGAAGGCAAAAACCATGGACAAACATTGTTTCCTGGCTTGCCCTCTTTCTTGGCCACTGTCTCACATTCAGCTAGCTCTCTTATTCAGCCAAGGCCCACTTGCTTAGGGATCCTGCTACCTTCAGCGGAAGAGACTTCTCACATGCATCAACACTCCATACAATCTCTCACTGACACAGCATCCAGCCATTTAGATGAGGACATGCTCTCAAGTGAGGGTCCCTCAGAGGACTGTAGGCTTTAACATGTTGACAACTGGAGCTACTTAGAACACACAAAGACAATAATATATTAGAAAGTTTTAAAAGCCCAAATCCAATGTGCTAACCATGTCATTAAAATAGAAAAATGCACACCTTGCTGATAGCAACAACTGGAAAACATAAACTTGCCAAGAGATGAGGAGAGGCAAACCTTTAGAATCAAAGAGGAAACTAAAAGTGTTTCTCCACAGAAAGTCCCCAAACTATCAAAAACTCGAGAAACTCATAACAATATAGTAAATTTTCAGAAGAGGTGGTCTATCATTTTCCAAAGAAATAACAATATAGATTATAATAAATAAAATCACACAACATAGATGGCACTACAAATAAAAGGAGTCAGAAAAACAGACCTATAAATCTTTTAAACAACTATAAGATTATATTAAAAAATTAAAGATATTACAGGCTATCACTTGTCTCATAAACTCTGTTTCTCCTCTTTGCCAATAATAGAAAATAGATTGGAAGTGGTAAATTCCCAATCAGTTGGACAAAGACACAGCCTAAGGAATGGGAAAAGTTTTTTTTCTCCCTGACATCCATATTTTATAGAGGACCAATATGCAAAATATATAAAGAAACTAGGTTTTTCAAAGCAAAAATTCCAATTAAAAATAGGGTATATATCTAAACAGAGAATTTTCAACAGAGGAATCTCAAGGCTGAGAAAGAATTAAAAGAAATCTTCACCATCTTAGCCATCAGGAAAATGCAAATCAAAACTACTTTGAGAATTCATCTTATATGGCTAAGATCAATAATACAAGTGACAGCACATGCTGGCAAGGATGGGGAGAAAGGGGAAATTTTTTCCATTGCTTATGGAAGTGCAAACTAAAACAGTCACTATGGAAATCATGGTTTCTTAGAAAACCGAGAATCCATCTACCTCAAGACCCATCTATACTACTCTTGGGCATTTGTCCAAAAGGTGTTCCATCCTACCATAAAGACATTTGCTCAACTGAGTTTAGGGCATATTTATTCATACTAGCTAGAAACTGGAAACAACCTAGATGTCCATCAACTGAAGAATGGATAAGCAAAATGTACATTTACACAATGGAATATCACTCAATTGTTTTAAACAAAATGACATCATGAATTTACAGGCAAGTGAATGCATCTTAAAAACAAAAACAAAAACCACCCTGCAGTAACCCAGACCCAGGATAACAGATATGGTATGCATTCACTTATAAGTGAATATTACCTATTAGGTAAATAATAATCAAGCTATACTCCACAGACCCAGAGAAGTAAAGAGTGGGGCTATATAGGGGGAAAGCATGGATCTCTCTCCAGAGGGGAAATAGAATAGTTTTGGTGAATAGATTGGGTTTGATGGGAATAGGAGTAGAAGGATCAGTTGGGGGTAGGATGAAGGGAGAGAGTACAGTGTAGGGATAAACAGCTGGAATTAGGGAACATTTGGGGGGTTACTGTAGAAATAGTGCAATGGCAATTTACTGGAATCTATGAAGGTGACCCTAATAAGGACTCCTAGTAATGAAGTTTGAACTGGCCATCCTTTGTAGCCAGCCTGGGTTTCAGTGTTGGAAATGAATTACAGGAGATCCCTAGGACAAAACTGAAATCTGACAGTTTCCCTCAGTAAAACTGAGGAAAACAGACAGTAGGGTCTCATCACGAAGACAAATTCCACACAGTTCTCTGAATATAGAGGTCAAGCAGGTGCAGGCTTGTAGCCTTTACTCGAATGTTCTAGTTTCTTTGAGGAGCGAAAGTACTCTCTAAGATAGAGAAAGAGAAACCTGGACACTAACCTAGCTACAAAACCCTCCATCTACAATTGGTCCTTCCTGAAAGATGTACTGGGGCATGATGGTAATAAACTTGCTTCAGTGGCCAACCAATGTTTAGTTTAACTTGAGGCCCAGGACATGAGAGAGAACCCATGACTAACACTGCCTGGATTTCTGGGAACCTTACAGAGTCTTAAGTGGCAAGCATGGAGCTAGCATGGATTTGTGCCTGGTCCTCTGCTGATACGTTATAGCTGTTAGCTTGGTATTTTTGTGGGACAGTGGGAGCAGGTGTAACTGATTCTTTTACTTGATCTTGAAACTCTTTTCCTCCTAGGTTGCTTTGTCCAGCCTCTTTTTCCACCTTGCTTTGTCCTATTTGGCTGTCCTCTCTTGGAGGACTGCTCCTTTCTGAAGAGGAAACAGAGGAAGGGTGTGCATCTTGGAAGAGGAGGAGACGAGAGGAGGAGGGTTGCTGGGAGGAGTGGAGAGAGAGGAAACAGTGGTTGGGAATATATTGTATGAGAGAAGAATTTATTTTTAATTAAAAATTAATTCAATACTGCTTAAACAAAAGTGTAAAGAAGAAAGAAGGCAATAATGAACACAGAAATGTGAAATAGTGAAAACAGGGACAGCATGATTGTGATACACTTCTCATTCTGTTTGTGCAGAGGGTGACCATCATACAGGTTTGTAAAAGTATCTTTTATCTGCCTAGTGTAACTGTCAGCTTACTTCCATCTGCTAGCCTAGGCCTAGCCCTGGAAGCTTCTAGCCTCTGTACAATCTTATCTAGGCCTAGAATGTTTTCGGCCTCTGAGACTTACTGCTGAGTTAACTCACCCTCTCCTTTTCTTTCTGAACTCTGGCTGGCTGGTCAACTAAGCTATTCTGGCTCAAACTCCTCTTCGTGCTAACTGATTCAAACTGGCTTCTTTCACCTCTGAATGAATTGCTGCACTTGGCCTCAAATGAACTCTAGCAATCTATTCTCATCTTCTGCCTCCTTCTCATTCTCTGGCTCATCCTATCTCCACTTGTGTCTAGCCTGTTCTCTCTCTGCAATCTGGCTCTGTAAACTCTCTCAGTAAAACTGCCTCCTCCTCTCTCCCTCTTTGCTTGCTCCCTGTGAGAGTTGGACATATCCTATTCTGTTAGATCTTTCTCTGATTCAATACTTTATCAGCCACTCAATTAGACATCACTTTCAAGGATGGGTGCTTACTTCTAAAACTAACTTTACCATTATTGTTTGGGATTAAAAGTGTGTGCTAAGGACTGAGCTATACCACATGTAGAAACAGGTGTTTGTTTGTTTGTTTGTTTGTTTTTAGTAGATAACACAATCTCAGGAGTCACAATGTGATCAAATACCCTGCAACATGGGAGTTCATGACAAGCTCATTCTTGGGCCCAGTCTATATCTGTGAAATCATAAGTTTTGCTTTCAGCAATGTGAAATATGTATTATGCAGGAAACAAAAGCAGGCCATTTTCATCCACTAGCTTGGAATGTGGAATTATAGCACTATCTGTTCATTTCATTCCAAAGGATACTCTTGCTTCTTTTTAAGAAAAACTAATGTTTGAATAACTATTCAAATAATAGAAATAAATGTTATACAGATTTGCTATGTTAATTATATAATACATTAAACATAAAGACTGATGTAGAAAAATTTTAAATATTTAAACATTCTCCAAAGCAAAAAATGAAAGTGTTACCATCTAAGATAGGTTATTTAATGCAGGGAAAACAAAGAAGATGGGTCACTTATCTAAAACTATTACATGTTTGTTCAACTGTTTCTTAACCTCATTTTTACTTTTTCATGCAGTATGACTCATTGGCAGAAAGCTCTCATGCTATCCAAATAAAGCCACTTTCTGCATTTTTGTTTTTTTGTTTTGTTTTGTTTTGTTTTTCGAGACAGGGTTTCTCTGTGTAGTCCTGGCTGTCCTGGAACTCACTTTGTAGACCAGGCTGGTCTCGAACTCAGAAATCCGCCTGCCTCTGCCTCCCAAGTGCTGGGATTACAGGCGTGCGCCACCACACCCGGCGACTAAATTTCATTTTCTTAATACATCACTGCTCTAATCTTTTATTTGTTTCGATTCTCCAATGTCTCTGGTCATTTGTGAAAGAATAAGGGGATGCAGAGAAAAAGCCAAGAACATAAGCTATGAATTATAGACAACTTTTTTTTGAGACAGGGTTTCTCTGTATAGCCCTGGCTGTCCTGGAACTCACTCTGTAGATCAGGCTAGCCTCCAACTCAGAAATCTACCTGCCTCTGCCTCCCAAGTGCTGGGATTAAAGGCATGCGCCACCACTGCCCAGCTTATAGTCAACTTTTAATCAAAAAATTGATGGAAACAGCCAGGAAAAATGTGAACTTGATCAAAGTTACCTATGATTACATGTGTATACAAATTAAATACAGACTTCATGACTCCCACAAAAATAACTCAAAGTGACCCCTAAACTTATATTTCTGACCCTCAAGCCACTACTGATCTCATGTAGGCCCCATGCTCTATAGCGCTCTGTATGAAGGTGATCAGAAAGGTGGGCTATGCTCAGCAGTCCTCCATGCCTCTTTATGATCTCACACAAACCCAGTCCCACTGAGCTCACACACAAACCAATGTTGAAGAATAATGTAATGTCTGTTTCCTGCCATGTGGATTATGACACATGATATGGAATTTGCCCTACTCACCTGCGCACCACCATGCATGCCTGAGAAACCTCTGCATCTCAGAAACTCCTTTTATATCCTTGAATTGAATTTCCCTGAATCTCACCACTATGGCTGGTGGTAGAAAGGTAAAAGGATTTTAATCAAATCTTGCTGAAGGATAATCCCCATTACCTCCTTTCTATCAATTTCTAAACTATTTGTAAAATTTATCATACAAAACTGAATGTGCAATGCAATGTTCAAAACTTCTAGAAACCAGACCTTTTGTTTTGATGTCTGTCTTCCCACTGCACACCAAAAGCAATGCTTATGTGTATACACTGGGCAGTGATGTTATAAGTAACACAGCTTCCTATGATCAGAGCTGCAGAGCCTCATCCTCCCCAGGGAATCCATACTTAGGCAGGCTTACAGGCCAAGGCCCTCTGACCAGGTACCAAGAGAACCACAGTCTGGTTCATAGTCCATCCCAGTCCAACCAGACTGGACTCTGATAGCTTAGTCAACCTGCTCTGCCCAGTGGCTGCTACAATTGCCACAATATCCATGGCATGGTTTGTGGTCTGTCTCACAGCAGTTGGATGCATCAGAGGAGATATGGAAAGAACCTGCAAGCTACCTCCCACTGATGCTCCTCCTGTTTGCTAGACTGCTCAGAAGATAGTAGCAGTTCCCCACTGAAGGACTAGAGATTAA